>OZ014507.1:50308573-50505950 GCA_963966075.1 Aphodius sticticus | reverse complement strand
GAAGACATTGTTAGCTTACAATGTTACAAATCTGCAGCAAATTAACAAAGTTATTTTAAATTTGGCTCAGGGTTGCCAAATACTCTTTCTTAGCATATACATCAAAATTTTTTTTTTCAATAAAAATGCGTGCTACGTACATACTTGCATGACAATAAATTTTGTCTGTGCCAAAATTAAATGGAAAACTATATTGAACCTCAAAATACTCCTCAATATTTAACGTATTTTCAGCTAGAGTACGTCACCGACCAATGTTCATTTTCTATGATACATGTCAAATAATAACAATAAAATAATTTCGAAGTTGAAAAACCGCAAAATCTATTCAACCGGACAACTGTCTCTGTGGAAGTGGTATATGTACAGGCAAATTAAACAATTTCAAGTAAACAAGTTGAATTAAACAATTTGTTTTTCAAACTACAAATTAAACAAGTACAACAAGTACAAGTACAACAAGTTTCATAAGAAAAGAATAATAATAAATATATAAAAAATTGCGGTGACAAATAGTGAGTTTGAACACATGGAACGTTTCTATGAACTTCCTGCTGTTTTGGCTTAAATACTGCTTAGAATATAATGTTCATCAGGTCACAGGTCAGTTGTTGAATTGGAACACATGTTTCTTGGTTCTTATCATAATTTATGTCTATGATCGTAGACTTTGCAAATTTTATTAAAGCCCATGGGATTCACAGTTAATTCAGACATAGTGACCGCCAATAAATCCACATGCGGATAATAGATTCCTAAAAAATGCTGATCTTCGTAAAAGATTGACGTTTTTTCAAAATCAAAATCAAACCACCAATTTGTACAAATACGGGACAGTTCCATTATTACCGAAAACTTTTAATTGTATAGCTGTAAACCAAACAGGTGTGTTCAAATTGGAAATCAGAAGTTTACAGATGGGTTACCTATGGCCTGAAGGTTCGCTGTAAAAACACAAGAACGACTTTGAGGAGTTAGGATACAACTAAAAAGGATTGTCATAGTAAGTACAATAGCTTGTACGGTCTAAAATCTTCTGTGGAAAGTAAGATTTTCTTATTTACCATTTTTTCTAAGAATTGACAATATATGCGATAGTTTGCATTAACAAAATGAACAGTATGTAATACAAATAGGTACAAGGAATATCCAAGTACTTGCTTCTAACAAAATAAAATTAAAGGGAAAATCAATAGCTGATTCATAATGGTCATTCATCCTACTATTGAAAATTGCTCGAGTATTCATGAAGCTAAAGATGTAAGAAGAAGCCATATGTACCTACTCTTTAATTTGTTCGATGTCAATCTAAGGATCCTGTTATAGCATGGTAAACAGAAATGCACCTACGTGATTTAGAAAGACTCAGACTCTAAAACAGACAGTACCTATAAGATGCTCTCATACAGAATTTGGCAAAGTAGCATTTCCATACTGGCCATAATACCTATAAACGAACAAACGAATGTACAATTTAAGCTAATTGTTAATGTCTATACTTTTGGCTTAGGTACATTTTGGTTTTCAATATTCCAAAGGATATTAAATCAGTATGATGCGATGGATCTTATACTGATAATATAGTGGACCGCTTAAAGTAATTAAAATGCGTCATTAATTTTATAAAATCCTTAGTGAATAGAAGTTTAAATAACTCAATATACGCATACAAATCAGCTTTAATACAGACTATTAATTTTTCATAAAATGAATACTTTTTTCAAAAGTTTTCTGAAGTGTATATGTTTCATTCAACACTCACCAAATAATGGCTGTGCTGGATGTCGATCACCAGCTAAATTATATATTAGACGAACAATATCCACATTAGAATCGTTTTTTAGAGCAAATTACCTATAAATTATTAATGCCCATTAGCATTATCTGAGACTCGTATATTAGCCACGATGGCACAAATAAAATCAAAAGTATTCTATTCTCTACTTACATAATTATGTTAGCAATATTTTATCTAGGTATATCCGAAGACCAGGTTAAATAAAACCGCTCAGGAAAAACTCGCAGCTTAGTATATCGCATTGGAATAATAGCATATTAGGCAGAAAAGTTATTATTAGTATGCTCATTTGGGAAAAATGCAAATCCGCATCTAGTGTACATTCTGTACCACACTATTGCTGTAGCAGCGGTTCTAGATTGACTAAATAATTATCTCACTTAAATTAACTTTAATTGATACGCATTTTATAAGACGTCTCTAATGTCTCTACCCACCGATTCAACTAGTTTTGCAAGGCAGTCTTGTCTATTGAAAATACTTTAAATAATTCATAGACGCTTCTTGATAGTATGCTACTAGCTACGTATCAGGATGATACTATTGTGTAAAAAAATATTTGCTTTGAATTCTAACCTACTAGATTATCAAGTAAATAATTGTGGTTATAAACTTTGTTTTAGCCTGAACGTTCATAGATCGTAGTTTTTCTTTAAACATCTACAGGGTGTAAAATGTGAGGAATGTTAGCGAAGGATAATTAACAGATTGAACGACTTACCTATAAGGAAGGACAATCCTAATTATCCGAGCTAACATTCCGAACATTTAACAACCCACCCTAGGTTCCCAACCCTATACGATCTATTTACATTGAGCACGCGACAATATAATGACGAATCCATGGCCCGAGAGGTGATATATCGAAGTGTAATAGAGAAAAAAGTTGTTTCTTTCTTTAAAATTGTGAGTCAACGCACAGCGGCTTTATATACTACAGGGTGTAAAATGTTCGGAATGTTAGCTCGGATAATTAGGATTGTCTGTCCTTATAGGTAAGTCGTCCAATCTGTTAAATATATCATCTATCAAAAGAAAAGAAAATTACCATAAGATGGAGGCACCATTACTTGTTCCAAGCAGATTTTTTTATTGCTATTTGGACATTTGCCGTAACGTCATCATCGTATTGTTTTGACATTATGTCAGATACATTCAATACATTATAAACTCAAATTTATCTTGTGGCATTTCTTATGGAAACAATGGAATAATAACTCAGGTTATAAAGTAAAATTAAATACTAGAATTTAAAGAAGCAATGGAGAAATGGGAAAATTAAGTCTGAGAGATGGTTTTCCCAAAACCAACCTCTTACTTTTCATCATGGGCAAACGTTTCGTGGAAAGAAATTCACACATCTTCAAATTTAGGTATACAGGCTACGAATATAATAATAATAACGCAAAGTACTCTTTAAGGATTGAACAAAAAACAGCAGGATATAGAATTACGGCGATTCAAAAACGGCCTGGTTACAGTATGTACGCCGGAACAATGCGATTGCTTAGGTCCTGTAAGAAAAGTCTGCCCCGATCACTACCTCGTGTACACCTCAAATGAGGATGGCCTTAGAATGAGCAGACACGAAGGCGTCTTCAATAAGACCGCAAAATTGACGGATAAAGTGTACATCCACTACGATAAACTGTACCAGAGGATTCTTGGGTTTGGTGGTGCTTTCACGGACGCCACTGGCATCAACCTAGAAGCTATCGGTGAAAAGGCTAGCGAACATATTCTAAAGTAGACTATTTTCATTTTGCAATTTTATGTATACTATATCAGTTTTTTAGGTCGTACTTTTCTGATGATGGCATTTCCTATTCTTTGTGCAGAGTACCAATTGGTGGAACAGACTTTTCAACGCGAGCTTACTCTTACGATGACACGATCGGCAATGTACCAGATTTTTCATTGTGTCACTTTGACCTTGAATACGAAGATGCTGAATATAAAGTAATCATCATTCAAAATCCAGTAGTTTACAATGATAGGGATCTCGTTTAAGACCATGTCTAACGACTAATGGCAGGCACCTATTTGCTAATGTTGGAAAATCATTTACTTTAACTACATTCATGCAGGCATATTTATAGATTCCTTATATTCAGAAGGCTTTGTGTTTGTCAAATCGCCAGTTGAATCTGTTCGCTTCTGCCTGGACTGCACCTAAATGGATGAAGACGAATAATTCCTATGTTGGCGGGTCCATCAAGACAGAAATGTACCAGACATGGGCTGAATACCATAAGAGATTCTTGGAACGCTACAAAACAAACGGAATCAAATTTTGGGGTTTGACCACTGGTAATGAACCGAGCCGGTACTCATTCCCGTTTAAGTATGGGAAAATAAACAGCATTGCGTGGAGTCCAAAAGCAATGGTATGAGTAGAGTAAAGTCAAGTAAGAGTAAAGTACTGAAGTACTTTACTTATCATCACTTACGCAGAACTAGCACAGTGGCGATACCTATATAGAAACTTCAAGAATTTTCCAAACAAACACAACCTATAGAGCCTTTACATCTTTTCTAGGGTGATTGGGTTTGCAATAATTTGGGACCCACTCTTGCCGAATCTGGGTTCATAAACACGAAAATTATAGCTTTGGACGATCAACGATCAAACTTACCAGACTATATAGTAGAGGTACCTAATAGCTAATTCCAAATTACAGATTTTTAAAACTAGCGTTTGTTCAGCTATTCAAGAACGAACGAGCAAAATATTATATAGATGGCATTGCGTGCCACTGGTATTTTGATTGTTTGGTGTCGCCAAAAGTATTAACTATAACTCATGATAAATACCCAGATAAATTTATGATGGTCTCGGAATCATGCAACGGTGAGTATGGTCTAGATATTCTACCAGGTTCATTGTTTTATTGTCAAGTACATTCGTTGATGTTATGGAAAATAATACCATTTAAATAACAACAATGACGCAGACTAGAAGCAGCAAAAACACCTTATCAAGGACCCTTGCAATCGATACCACCTATCTTAAGGTGGGCTTCGGAATGAGTAGGCAACCAAATATACTTCATAATTTTGTGATCAGTATTACACCGAAATGATTAGGTATTTCCATTCAAATTATATGTTAAACTGAACTTGGAACCTTTGCCGATAATACAAAAAACATCCGGCTCAATTCTGCCGAGCCTAGGTGATAGATTTTAAGATTGTTGGTGGCTATGTCGTAGTCTTCTTGCGTTCAACAAAAAAACGCCAATATTCACAGAATTCGTCACCTACACTTGACAGAATTGACACAGGTATTTTTTTTTCATTATTAACAAAGGGACAAAGTTCACTCTAACGTATATTTTTAATGTACAAACTTAAACATGCATATGTAATAGTCGATTGAAAATTATAACTGCATTTCCGATTTTTTCGATTTAAACGCCTCCTTTAAAAGGGCACATGGCAAGGGTTGCCATCTGTCCTGATATATCGGGACTGTCACCGATATTGGTCAACTTGTCCTAACGTCCCAAAGTCGTGTGACGTCCAGGCGTCGCGTTTGATACATAGTTTTCGTAATTTGAAACGACAGCAGGAAATCTTTTACCATGTCATAACGGTAATTCCTAGATTCAAACAAACCAGAAATATTGACACATATATTTTTCTAGTTTTCATTCTTAAAAATACACATGGCTAATTTGTTACCAATACTTCTAAAAAAAAGAAAACAGATATTTTTACTAGTAGGTATGTAGTTACCCAAAAACTTTGTATTGAAAAATGTGACGGGGTATAACATATAACGGTGCTGATTGAAGTATCACAGAAAAATTGTTGTTTAGTGTTAAGAAAATGACATAACATAACATTAATGACATTAACATAATTTGTTTGTTTTAAGTCAACACATACTTGTAATAAGAATATTTCTTTGATATAAAATAACCTAAATATTTGCTTTGAGAAAACGATTGATTCGATATAATAAAAAGTTGTTTTTAAAATAATGTGAAGGATGCGGATAAATAGAGCTTTAGTTGTCTCGTCGTAAGAAGGCTCTTCTAGCGGATATATAACCGCATACATGTCAGCGACGTGTGGTGCATTTTTACATAAGGTGTGAGAGAATAAATATGGAGAATAAATATCAAAATTTAAAAAAATACAAGCTATTTTATTTAGTTGTACAAAATGTACAAAAGAAATTTTCAATTAGTTTTTCGATACGGGTCTTAGTTTAAGAGATATGCCCCGTTTTTAAATTGAACCGAAAAAAAATTCCTTTTCGGTAATTTTTGCAATGCCATCTTGTTCGTATTTGTCAAAATGGACATTAATTGTCACATTGAAAAATACGTCCATTAATTTTATTCATCAGACAATCGCGTCCATTAGTACCTACCAATTAGTACACTTATCTTAAGTTCACTTGTTGTTTGTCACGTTCAAATCTTGTAATCGATGTATTTCATACTTCACAATGTCCAGTCGAGTTGAAATTTTGCAGTTCGCCTCGCCAGTGATTGTTTAATCCAAGAATGTGACCAGATTAGTCTAACTACCCCACCTTTTGATTTAAAAAAATTAAATTGTTATGTCAAACAGTATAGTATTAATTTAAAATTGTACAATCTTAAAATAAGGCACTAGACAACCGGTCAAAATAACGGTTTTATTCTTTGAGCTGTATATATTCTTGCGTATATATAAAACAACCGTTGTTTTGGATTAACAAAGGTTGCTTTTGAATTGAGACAACGTTTCGTTCTTTTAAGCTGCGCCTTTCAACAATTACTAACTTAATAACAGCAAAATAATGTTTGTACTAGTCCAGTGAAATTTGTCAAAGAAAGCACATGACGTTCACTTCGGAGAAAGGCAAACCCAGCAGGATTTTTGCATACACCTTTAGTTGGAAATAAGTCGAATATATTGAAGAAAATTTCAATTGTTCTAAGAATATTTCAAAAGAAAACAATAAAATACAGTTGTTAAAAAAATTTTATTTCTGATACGATACGTGCGGCTAAGTGGCAACCTAGCTAGGATGTAAGCAGCAATATATTATTTTGCGGTGAGCGCAACTAGTGAGCGGCAGCGCGGTGGCGCGCTGCCGCACTAGTTGCGCTTATATCGTAGCCGCAGGCTGAGAATTATTGTGTACAGGCTGTCCTATAAAGAATGCGGTAAACTGGAAGGGGTTGAAGGGGACATCTAAAAAAGCATATTTTGTCAGTAAAGTCATATCCGACAAAGAACAGTTTAGGAACTAGGCTGAATTTAAAAAAAATAGTGTGTACGTGCGCCATTTCTGAAGTGAACATTTTCCCAACCGATGGATTGGTCGGGGCGCCGTGTTTATTGGCCCTATCGATCATCTGCACTAAATACACTCGCTCTAATAACACTTCGTCTGACGGCACGAAAACAGTCTGGTCTACAAGACGCGTATCCACACGAAAGAACAGCAGTCTTTTGGGCAACAGTTCTCGCAATAGTGATGGCCGCTGGCATTTACGTTTTCATGGTATTATTCTATGGGGTCCGAATATCCCTAAATCACTGTGCCAACTTAAGTATTGCACTTGTGTATTGAAATAAATGATTTTTGTCTATTTCTTTTTGATTCAGCGTAGTGCCTCAATGGCTCTAATCCGGACATAACTTTATTTAACAAAAGATGTTTGCTAGGTGTTCCTTACAATCCCTATCAGTTTGTCGCAATTTTTATGGGACAAACAGGTAAAAATTACACTGCTATTTTCTCGGTAAACAATATCCCGGTAGTGTCACCACAAAACAGCAACACTACACATGCCTTACAAAGAGAGACATCGCAATATATTTTCAAGAAGAGGTGGGATGTAACGTCCACTGCAGTCTGTAACTGTGATTTTGCAAGCAAAATCTTAGAGGTGCCTTGTCAAAAAAAACGGTCATAGGTTGTCATAGGTCTTTACGAGGACTGCTTGTGCAGATGATGCGAAACGGAGGATGATTTGATAGAATACTTCCTGTGCAAATGCCAGGCCCCTTTCTACAATGAAAGAACAAATTTCTGGATTGCTTTCGAGAAGGCTGAAGGATAGCCCGATGAAGGACGACAAAGAGTCTCTGGATTATACCACAAAGACCCTAATGAGGCATAGGTGCTATGGTATTATTGCCTTATCTCTCAAACGACGCCATAACCCATGAACACCATGACAATGTTCAGTGGAGTATAGACAACATTTCCAATTTTCATTTGATTGGCAGAACACCCAATATCATTTTTATTTTCGTCCTATTGAACACTAATGTGATGTTTTGGTGATTTCAGGAACATTTGCAATAGGAAAAGGTGTTCGATTGGGTTCTTGGACTAGAGCAGAGCGTTATGCCTTGACCATCATTGAAGTAACTGTATCGTTTTGGCTTATGATCAAAGATTAATTGTGACATTCTCAGAATTTGGAACATTGGGGATGTGGTTGGGTTGATTATAACATGGTATTAGATTTAAAAGGTGGTCCAAACTATATCAAGAATTACGTCGATGCGCCCATAATTGTAAATCCCAAAAAGAATGAATTTTATAAGCAGCCAATGTTTTACGCCATCGGCCACTTTTCAAAATTTATTCCTAGAGGGTCTGTGAGGGTTCACATTGAGAAGAAGTCTTTATTGGATATGGTAGCCATGATTCGACCGGACAATGCAACTGTTATAGTTGTTCTAAATAGGTAATGAAAATGGTAGTTTGATGAGGTTTTGATACATTGTGTGTAATGTTTTATGTTTTATAGAACCACGGATCATGTACCACTTGAGATAAAAGAATGCGACAGAGGGCACGTCCAGATGTGCGTACTACCAAAGTCAATAAACACTATTGTGTATTGGGAGTAATAAATTCTGATGATGTAAATTGTACCTACTTATTTTTTGACGGTAGACGTCTTTTCCGAATTATCCGTACTAAAAAATCGAAAAAATTGTCAGAAAATGTTGTCCACCTATGTTTCAATCAATATATCTGGTAGTATTAAGCTTAGCAAAGCAACTTATACACCATAAGAAGAAGGATGTGGATACATGATAAACAAAGAACTACTTAAAAATATTGAAAGATAATATGTTTCTGCCGGGTTGCCTATCAAAATGTGGCCGCAAGTATTTTTTATTAACATTAATTTTTTTCTAATTTTTTCTAATTTTTTCTAATTTTACTTGTTTTACTTTAATTTCGTTTACTTGTTTTAAGATAAATTACAAATCATTGCAAAGAGAGATACGCGAAGAACTTGAGAAAAGTTTGGGTTACCTTTGCTCACTTGGTCGCAAGCTCTGGCAGCCACGGGTTAATAGGTATTTGTTAAAACCTTCTCATGTGATAAGATCATATCCAGATGGCTACTTTAGATTCACGTTTGTTTTGACTTCTTTGGGACTTCTTTTGGAGGAACTAAGTTTTTTTCTTATAAAAAGGGCGAAGGGGCCCAGGTAGAACCCACCTCCACCCCGCTGCCTGTTATCGCCGTGAGGCATTCTGCAGTGCAGCGACATCTTCCTTCCTTACCGCAACAACAATTTGAATATAAAAATCTGGGCCCCTTCGCTCTTATGCTCTAGTGACTTTATTTTTAAAAAAACAAACTACAACTAAACTCAGCCGGAGCTGACACCTTAACAGGTTTACATAATTATCCTTAAAAGTAAACATATAAACAACCTTATTAACTACCCTACAGTTCTAAGTGTCTATGCACTTTACCCTAACTACACGCGTCTTGGCGCACTCACTGGGACACATCCTGACCTATTTTCCGAAGCAGCGGTTTTGTTTTTTTTCCTGCGGCTCCTCCCCAGACTACGGTGTATCCAGAAGTCCGTGGTCCGGTATTTCCAGGACCCTTTTCTTTCATGCTCCGGTTTTCCGGGAGCATTCCCGCGCCGGTTTTCCGGTTGCTTTCATTCCTGTTTGCTTTTCTTTCCATCTGTCCCGTAGACCGTCCCTGTCCCTTATAACTAAGGGGCGGGAGGTTCTCTCTCTCCTTGTCTGTCTTCCTCGTCTTTCGTCGGAGTATCGTTCCTATGGTACGGGTAATCTGCTCCCACGCTTCCGTGCTTTGCAGCATTCTCCGTACCATTCCTCCCACACTGAGGTCATCCCCGCATGGGCACTCCCTCCTATAGACCTCCCAGCGGGGACATGCAAATGGCGTGTGCTCCGGGGTGTCCTCTTCCTCTCCACAATCTCTGAATTCGGGGTCGTCCCTCCTCTTAAATTTGTAGAGGTAGGCTCCAAAGTATCCGTGCCCAGTTAGGGCTTGGGTGAGCTCGTAGGTCACGTCTCCGTGCTTCCTACTCGTCAACTCATCCAAATCCGGTATCAGTCGGTGCGTCACCGACCGTTGTTGTCCTCGTCCCATTCCTTCTGCCAGGCTTCCATCGTGCGTCGGCGATGTTCTTGTCTGGATGTGCCATCCTGTCCGCGTCCGTCATATATCCTCCTTCTTTCGTCTGCTTTCAGGTGCACTGGCACCATTGATGCTACCACCAAATCAGCGCCCGTCGACACTGTTCTGTATGCCGGTGTGTCATCGACGGCAGCTCTTCGCTGTACTCGCAGGAGCCTTTGTTTCCGGTTTTCCAGCTGCATATCGTCGGCCCAGACGGGCGCTGCATATAGCATCACCGATTCCGCGACCGACGCCAATACTCTTCTCTTAGCCGCCGACGGTCCCTCCATTCTAGGCATAAGTCTTAGCAGGGCTCCGGTGGTTCTCTCCGCTCTGGCTGCCACCTCCTCGACGTGCCTTCGGTACCTGCGGTTTCTTTCGATCCTCACCTCCAGGTACTTAACGCTGTCCCCTGGTTGGATTCTCTTGTTTCCTACCGTCAGCGTCACCAGTTGACATTTCCTCCTTCCGGTGAGGAGCACCGCTTCTGTCTTCTCGGCCGCAAGTTCAAGGTTTCTTTCCTCCATCCACTTGGTTATTCTGTGTAGTCTATTTCTTCATCGTGAGTCAATTTTGTTAAGAAGGATTCCAGTGGTGCTTCTTTTGCTCTTTGTTAGTTGGATCTCGTGACTACTGCCATCTTCTTCTAACTCTCCATTTTCAGCATTTATCTAATTTCCATAGAATAATTATTTCTAATAGTTCTGCGGGTAATTTTTTTGGTGTTGTTCCAGGCTGTAGTTTTCGGGACTGTGTTGATGAATTTCTCAGCATTTCTCACAATTTCTCTGTGACATTAACAGACGTGGCTACCGCTTTGTGGGTAATCACATTAAGGTCTTTACATCTTCTTATGGGGCTGTAGCGGAGATGGTAGCTTCCCCGAGGGGATAAATACGGTCACAACGTTTTACCAATTGCTTTATTTCGTGGTTTTATAAATATGTGATTCTTAATAACTAGTTCTTAATAACTAACTGACAATACAAAAGGTTCCATCATTTATAGTGGGTCTCGAATGTGTTCGAATGTAGTTCAGTGGATTTGTTTCTCTTTTTGTTGTTATTTCAGTTTCTTAATACACATGCTCTGGCCATGCCACATGTGCAAGAATTCTAAGCTGACCTTATTAATTGATTATGTTATACCTCTAAACGCTCAACGTTACAATATGGATCTGAGTGTTTACAGTTTTCCGTTGGCCCACCCTTTTCCGCTTTCCGCACTTTTTGAATCTCACTTTAAAATGTTCTAAGAATTTTTTATAACATGATTTCAAGAGGTTGAATCTTGACGATGATGAAGTGGTGATAATGGTTAATAGTACTAACTAGTAACGTTTGGTATGTTATTAAAAATAAACACTACACACGTTTTATAGAACAGTTTATTAACTTGGAAACGAGAGGTTACATACGTGCGATCACCACAACAGCTTTCAACTGACGGTACCCGCATGCGTGGTTGTCTATATACTCGGTCTAATACGTTTACGTTACATCCTTCGTATTTTCCGGTTATGACGTCTATTTACCTATAAATTTTGCATTGTCTTGGCGCATGCGTCAAAATTCGCGATCGTCAATTCCTATAACGCGTTTTCGTACAACGAGTAACACTAAACCGCGTTGTAGGACAGTCTACTGTACTTTCGTCGGAGTCCAGCTTCGATAACTTTTTTCCATCTTTACTGGTGTGCCTAAAGGAATGTATGATCGTGTTCCTTTATCGGCATAGGTTTCTTGTTTCGTTCTCATATTTTTTAGGTGAACCGAAACATCTACCTGGATTTCTGGTCTTAAATGTTCCTGTGTCACTGATACAGTTGTTCGTGTTCTTCTGCTGAGGAGTCTCGGTACTAGTGATCCCAGTTCTTTTGATCGTGGAGTATTTCTCATGTTCAGTAATGCTGCATATATATCTGTTTGGTCGCCTTCGCATTTCTTGATTAGATTTTTTGCGATTTTTTTTTATTTTTATTTTATTTTATACGGACACATACACGGGTAAAACCCAAAATCAATGGTCCCTGATTACAGTAGCGCGCCGACCGTGGTCAGCGCCTGTGTGCGAAACTAATGAAGCGCCCCTTTGGTACATGATGGGTTTCGTGATTAGGGGTCAGGTTCTCACCTTTGGACCCCGGTAACTGGGAAGGAACTGCAAAAGTATGGAGGAGGGTTGAGGTGAAAGGACTTGACGGGTAAAGCGCCCCTTTGATTTTGTAAATGACTGGATAAATGTACAAAAAACATCCATAATACATAATAATAATTTAACCAGGGGCGCCTCGCGGCGCCCGTGGGTACCTGGCGCCTGTGTGCGGCGCACACGTTGCACATATGAGCGGCGTGCCACTGCCTGATTACATGAAAACAAATAACAGATTGTCTAAATCTAACTAAAAAAGAAATTACATCAGTAGGTAATCTTAACAATAAAAACTAGTCAACAATTAACAAAACTTCTTTAAAAAATGAAAAACAAACATAAATTTTGGAAATGTACAAAACGGAAACACAGGGTAAACAGCGGAAGTCGATACCTACCCGACTCGGCAGCTTCGCAACAGGGCGGCCCTTAACACAGCAATTGAGCAGCAAAAATATCCACAATCGATAAACCATAAATTTAGCCAAATCGAGGCAAAAAATAAGGAGAACTGGGCCGAAAATGGACGAAATCGAAAGCCTAAGCTCTGTAGAATCAAATTAGAGGCGGAAAATCGGCGCCTGCGGCGCCGATTTTCACTTCTCCAAGGAGCAGACTTCTCTCCCGATTCTCCCGATTCGCGCGGACTGTGTTAGACTTTTAGTATATAGTAGTAGATAGTAGATAGTAGATTGTAACATTGTAACGTAAACGTGCTATGTAAAAGGTAAAGATCTTCCATTGGCCAATACATTAAGTAGAGACTGTGATAATGAGAAGTCTAAAAGCGAGGAAGAATTGGTACATTTAAGTGTGTCGTTATCCTCGAGAGCTTTGGAAGAGATCAAAGAGTATACCAATAATGATCTACAAATAGCTATAGTTAAATGCCAAATTATAAAAAGATGGCCAGCATCAATCCAGAATATACCAGAAATTGCACGACCGTTTTGGACGTTTCGAGACGAATTGTCAGCATATCATATGATGATGTACTGTTTAATGTATGTACTGTTTGTGCGTCGCACACGTTGCACATATGAGCGGCGTGCCACTGCCTGATTACATGAAAACAAATAACAGATTGTCTAAATCTAACTAAATAAGAAAATACATCAGTAGGTAATCTTAATAATAAAAACTAGTTAATAATTAACAAAACTTCTTTAAAAAATGAAAAACAAACATAAATTTTGGAAATGTACAAAACGGAAACAGGGTAAACAGCGGAAGTGGATACCTACCCGACTCGGCAGCTTCGCAACAGGGCGGCCCTTAACACAGCAATTGAGCAGCAAAAATATCCACATCGGATACTCGACGGCATGTCGTCGACAAAAAGTTTACTGGGGAGTTCTGGCAACCATTGGTGTGCGAAATGTTTGTGACAAACAAGCTGCGCCGACGCAGATGACGTGTGCTTGCATTCAGATCAAACTGGCTCAGAACATTCGGAGCATCGTAGTAACCACCTAATAACTTTGCCGCAAACGTCACACCCGCGCAGACCCTCCTATCCGCGCAGTTTTCAAGATACCTCCTAGAGACAGCTGCAAGCCGGTGTTCGTTAGAATTCTAACTGTTCCTTGTTTGTATTTGTATAAATGTCTGGTATACGTTAAGGAAAATATAAAAGAATTTCAACGACAACAAGAAGTCCATGCGTATGACACTAGGTTTAGAGATCATCTGACAATACCGTATCATCGATTAGTAACATCTCAACGATCTATAGGTTACCAGGGCACAAAATCTTTTAATGTACTTAGAGACGATATAAAGCTGCTTCCAATTAAACTTTTTAAGGTACCTGTCAGAAAGTTATTAGTCGAAGGTGCCTTTTATTCCATCGAGGAGTATCAGTGCACAATATAAGTTTTTTTTTCTTACAGTATGTATGTTTGATTTGTGTGATTTTGTATCGCTCATTGAATTTTGTTTTTGTATCTTTTATTGAATTTGTTTTTTTTTTACTTTCCTGTGTTGTTTTGAAGAGGAAATAAAATTTATTTATTTTTTTATTTATCCTCCAAGCTGACAAAGCCAAAGCGACTACATAGTGTAGCATACGCCGCATCATCGTTGCCAAATTTATTATTTAGGTATCGCAGAAACCTGCGCTGGATCGACTCTATACGGTTAATGTACACCACATACTGCGGACACCACACCGTGCAGCAATAAGAGAGAACGCTATAAACAAAAGCGTAATACAGACAAATAATTGGTTTGGGACCACTAAACTGAAACGCCGCCCTTTGAATAAAGCCAAGCATACGATATGCTTTCTTGGTCATGCTCTCGACGTGGTCACTGAAAAGCAGCTTCGAATCGAATATTACACCCAGATCTTTAATGATTGTTACACGACCAATGCCCGTACCACCCAGATTGTAATTGTGGACCAGCGGAGACCTATTCCGAGAGAACGTTCTTACATTACATTTAGTAAGATTGATGGAGATTTTGGAGATTTTTTTACAATATAAATGGAGTTGGTCCAGGTCCCGCTGAAGCCCAAGACAATCGTCGTGATTTATGACTGCAAAATATCTTCATGTCATCAGCATACATTAAACAGTGAGCACTTTGAAAGCAATGAGTGACGTCGTTTGTGTACAAGAGAAAGACTAGTGGCCCCAAATGACTTCCCTGAGGAACTCCAGAACACTTCTCTCAGCAAGTCCATTTGCTCTTGGAAAATAAGGATTCGATGTTCGCTGCTCTATATGCCAATATTTCAAACATGTCTGCATTTCCTTCGATGTATATTGTGGTCCGTTATCGGATTCCAAAATTCTGGGAATACCATGAGTAGCAAACCATCTTTTCAGGAGTCTGATAACATGTTCGGTAATAAGTACAGGTAATGTCTCAAAATCGAAATATCCCAAATAGCTGTCCGTAATTAATAAATATTGTTGCCTTTTTATTTTGAATATATCAATTGCCGCTATTTCCCAAGGAACCGTTGATATTTCTTTGGTCATTATCGGTTTTTTATCAGTTGAGCGTTGGGTTTTTGACACATCGGACAGGATTCCACATATTCGGTGATCATTTGTCATTCCGGGCCAAAACATCCCATTCCTAGCTCTATTCAAGGACGATTGAATACCCAAATCGCCAGTATCGATTATTTGTAAATATTTTGGTCGGAGATCCAAAGGTATGACTATATTCTAGTATTTTTAAACAGTACATCATCATATGATATGCTGACAATTCGTCTCGAAACGTCCAAAACGGTCGTGCCATTTCTGGTATATTCTGGATTGATGCTGGCCATCTTTTTATAATTTGGCATTTAACTATAGCTATTTGTAGATCATTATTGGTATACTCTTTGACCTCTTCCAAAGCTCTCGAGGATAACGACACACTTAAATGTACCAATTCTTCCTCGCTTTTAGACTTCTCATTATCACAGTCTCCACTTAATGTATTGGCCAATGGAAGATCTTTACCTTTTACATATATTATCTTTGGTGCATACGGTTGTAAGTAAAACAATATACAGTTTATTAACTTGGAAAAGAGAAGTTACATACGTACGATCACCACAACAGCTAGCGTTTAACTGACGGTTCCCGCATGCGTGGTTGTCCATATGCGGTATTGCACGTTTACGTTACAATGTTACAATCTACTATCTACTTCTACTACTATATACTAAAAGTCTAACACAGTCCGCGCGAATCGGGAGAGAAGTCTGCTCCTTGGAGAAGTGAAAATCGGGCGCCTGTCGGCGCCGCAGGCGCCGATTTTCCGCCTCAAATTTGCTTCTACAGAGCTTAGGCTTTCGATTTCGTCCATTTTCGGCCCAGTTCTCCTTATTTTTTGCCTCGATTTGGCTAAATTTATGGTTTATCGATTGGGACTGTACTCGTCAGCGCGTCGCCATGGCAACCGATCGAGGTTGCTAGGCGACGGCCGCGCGCATCGCGACGCGGTCACCAGTCGGCGACACATCATCATGTCGTTGTTGTGGTTACGCTACGAAGCAATAGATGGCGCGCCGTAACCGCGCCGAACGTAGGAGCATAATCACGTCGCGCGTTGAAGAGTATAGAACCTTAGCGCATCCGGGTTTTTTAGTCTCTCTCTTAACGCTTCGGCGATCTACCTAGGTCGACCAGCAGGCCTATTAGGCCTGCACATTCTCCTAGTGACAGATACTAAATATTTAGCCAAAAAGTAAGTAAAAGTAAGAACGATTAAGACATGAACAAATGATGAATCTAACAGGTGAGCATTAGTCGAAAGAGTGACAAGACTATAATATACACTGGCAAAAGATACACAAGGAATTCCAATCTGAAATCGATACAAATTCTTTATACTTCACAGAATAATCTTCTGGATGGTCCATCAGCATTCGTTGAATTATTTCTGACATTAGAAATAATAGTTTTTCCTCTTCGTAATAAACTTGTGGGCGAAACGTGGCAGATTCAGGAGTGAACTACGATGACTGGCGGAGTTAGAAACGAGTAAAAAGTAAAAGCTTTCAATAAAAGTAAAATGTGAAGCAATTACTTCATAATACTAGTTACGTCGAAACAGAAAAGTAGGATGGATACATTTTTTTACAAACACAGCCATATATTCATTTTTTATTCAATAAAATATTGACAAACACACGTGATGATTATGTATACTGCTACTCCGTATCCCACAACCGATAACTGACATTTTTACAACCAGGCGGGTTGAGTGACAATTATTGTCACTCAACCCCAATCTATAATTTAACTATGCACCTATATTTACGTTTTATCTATTTTTTATTTCAATGAACTAAATCAGGAATACGTGGCGACGGAAAAACCCGCCTAATTTTGATCGAATTTTCATGTGAAAATAGTTTGTATTGTAGGTAATTTTCAAGATAAAACAGAACAACATTTATTGGATAGTTTTTTAGTTATATCGACACAAAAATGAAGGATGGATACATTATTGTTTCCGCTACTGCACATTATTATGCTCGTACACGTTTTGATATTTTATTTTAAATACAAAAGAAATATACAATGATATCTTAACTATTTAAAAAATTGAAACAAGCAACAACTATGTTATCAATCGTTCGATTGAAGTAAACTATTTATTTTAAATTAAAAATCGAGTAATTTAATAACTGTTTGTAGAATTTGACGTTAAGTTTACTACAACAATTTTTTAGGCGGGATTAATTAATTAGTCTTAATTAATTTAATAGATACATAATTCTCAATAATTTATAGTTTTACGTTGTTTTTTATTAGTTCTTACTTCTTGACTAATTTGTATGGGCTGGAAATACATCGTTCCATTCAGGTAAAGAATTTTCCTACTAAATTTGACAGAAATCTTTTTGATTAACTTGAATCGATCGGATGATAAATAAATAACAACTTCCTAGCATTCACGTTGGTGTAACTGAAATTATAGCCTAAATGTTTGATTTAATCTGATTCGACCCCCCCCCCCTAGCAAGTACTTACCTGTTAACCGCTAAACAAAAAAATATTGCCGCAACATTTCTACAATATATTTCTGTGATTTGGTAATATTGGTTTTATGTATTATTTAATATAACTGTTATACCTAGGCAACCTCTTATGTCCTACCGAGGATACATAACAATCAATGTTTCTGAAACATCAAAGTTACATATTACATACATTTTTTGTAACATTTAAACAACGTTATAACGTTGTTTAAATATGATAAATAATATAATAATGTTGAAAACTTGTATTTACATCGTTGTTGAAATATTATAAAAAACATTATTTCAACATCACAGTGATAAGTCGGTAACATCTTTTGTAATATTAAACATAATTTTAATTACAAGCCATAAATATGATGTGTAATGTTTTGACCAGTTATATTGGAAACGTAGCGTCATTTTGTGCAATATTTGAACAGCACTGTAGGTATGGCAAGATTGCAACATTTTTATAATATTTTAGCATACTCCCGGATTACGCAGGGCGTATGGCTGTATCAGACATTAAGCCGACAACAAACACCAGTAAATTAATATCAGCCGGTGGTCAGGACGAACGTCGAGTCGTATGCAATACGTAAATGTCCTCCTCGTTCATCGGAGGGTTCAGTATTTATACTGAAAGATGAGGTGAATTGAGATTAGCATTTACCAGCGCCATCTAACAGACGCTAGGCGTACTACCTAACTGATGTACTTATGTAGATAAAATACGGTCAATGAAATTGTCATTAAGTTGTACAAACATGATGCATTTATGTAGATAAAATGTTTCAATGTAATATTATCACCATATTGTAAACATATGATGCATTTATGTAGATCAAATGTTGTAAATAAAATGTTGTCTCGAGTTTGTAAAAATATGATGCACTTATGTAGATAAAATGTTGTCAATACAATGTTGTCTCGAGATTGTATAAATATGATGTATTTATGTAGATAAAATGTTTCAATGTAATGTTATGTCCATATTGTCAACATATATTATGATGATGTATTTATGTAGATAAAATGTTGTCAATGAAATGTTGTCTCAAGATTGTAAAAATATGTTGCATTTGTTGCATTAGCTATCTAAAATGCTGTCATTGAAATATTGTGTTGATAATGTTAGACAAACATCGTAGTAACATAACATAATTACATTTACACAAGTAACCTTCTTACAATCTTACAGAAAGTTGTCGCAATATTGCTTGTTTAGCGGGTAGGTACTTGTTAATAAAAACAAATATGTGCACGAAATTCGTAGTAATCATAAATTGCAATATTAATAATGTTGTCAACATAATAAAGTGCTAAATTACCTCTCCTGACACCTCGTTACTCAAACTTTCTATCATTATACCAAATATTCTTTATAAGAAACAGTTATAAACAGTACTGATATACCTGATAACGCGGTATCAAGAGCACAAACAAAATCTTGAAAATCAACCATCAATCATACACCTCAGACATATAGTTGTGTGTTATAAATTATAATTTAAAATCTGACAATATAAACGTAAACACTTTACCTTATTCAATAAGTTTGATATGAAATGCGATACAGATAATAAATCTGCTTATGTAAAACAAACCTCTCGAAATGTATTTTTGGATCATACTAGCACATAAGAATATAACTTGATAAGGAAAATCTTCAGTGCCTGGTTGAGTATGATCGTGCTTTTTATATGTTTGCTACTTAATGGTAAATGTTTAAACACATACACTTTATAAAATAATTTAATTGATGGAATATTACGATAGTGGCTTTAATACATGGAGATGAAGAGTGTTTACATAGAGATTATGGATACAAAGCTACAGTCTGCGTTTGCAACTCCGAACATTGTGATACCATCAGCCCTATAGATAGATTGCCTTCTGGCCAATATGTAATCTATACAAGCAATCAACAAGGTCTTCGATTTAAAAAAAGTACCGGAAACTTCCAGTCTTCCTCTGACCAAAGCAGCAGAGCTGTTATTGACCATTCAATCGCCTACCAAACCATTATAGGATGGGGAGGTTGCTTCACAGATGCTACTGGCATCAATTTTAATGCTCTCACTGGAAAGGCAAGGGAACACATAATGAAGTAATTTAAAAAAGCACTATGTTATAGTTAAGTAATTGGGATGGTCGTAGATCGTATTTCTCCGAAGATGGAATTGGTTATAACTTGGGAAGAGTTCCTATCGGCAGTACCGACTTCTCAACAAGAGGATATACATACTTGGACACTGAAGAGCCAGACTGGGATTTAGAAAATTTTGTTTTGCAGCCAGAAGATCACCAGTATAAGGTAAGTCTGGACAAATCAATTTAATATGAGAGATCGTCAACCAAGAGCTTCATAGATACCGGTTATCAGAGAAGCCATGGAGATGACTAACAATGAAATGCTGCTCGTGGCTTCAGCTTGGACCGCTCCGAAATGGATGAAAACCAATGGGGAATACGCTGGATTAGGTTTTTTGATTAAGGAATTCTACCAGCTCTGGGTGGACTATATGGTAAAGTTTCTGGACGTGTACAAAACTTACGGCTTTGAGTTTTGGGGGATTACAACAGGAAACGAACCCAGCTTAGCATTACCAGGGATGGCGATAAATACCGTTGGTTGGGAGCCATGGAATATGGTTTGTATAAATAAAAAAAAAAAACAGGAAACAATATAATAAAGAAAACACCAAGAAAGTTTTAAAATAATAGACATAATAAATTTGCAGAGATGGTGGATCAAAACGCATTTTGGTCCAACTTTGAGAAATTCCCAGTACTCCAACATTTCGATTATAGGTCATGATGACCAAAGGTTATTTCTGCCATTTCTATTCCTAACCTTTGACGATGAAGAAACCAGAAAGTATGTTAATGGCATTGGAGTCCATTGGTACTGGGATAGGTGGCTTCCAGCTTCATGGTTGACCAATATACATAATAAATACCCAGATATGTATATTTTGGGCACCGAGGCCTCAGCTGGTAACTTCCCATGGGATCCAGCTGTACAATTGGGTAATTGGGATAGAGGCGAATTATACGCAGAAGATATTATAGAGGTTGTCCATTCTCCATATATCTTCTCTCTTATGGTTTTAGTTTGTTACTTTTGATAGGATTTGCAAAATTGGACAACAGGATGGATGGATTGGTGCATGGCATTAGATTTGGAAGGAGGGCCATCATACATCAGTAATTTTGTGGATTCCCCAATAATCGTGAATGCTACAGCTAATGAATTCTACAAAAATCCTATGTTCTACGCTTTGGGACATTTTTCAAAATTCCTACCTAGACGATCCGTTCATATTGGAGCTCCAGCCACTGTTGATGATCTTCTGGTTGTTGCTTTTGATAGACCGGACGGTGGAACCTTTGTCGGCATTATCAATAGGTAATTGTAAAATTGCCATTAAGTTAAAAATAATGATTTTAAACACGTTTTCTTTGTTCATAGAGAATACAGGAGTATTTCACTCAGCATTTATGATGAAAATCGTGGATATATTGACCTGCAGATTTCAGCAAAATCATTTAATTCCGTTGTTTATTGGTAAAAGAATATGTGTGCATAGCGGTAAATAAAAATAGAATTGATCATCCACCTGTTGTTACTTTTAATTACGAGCGAGAATTTAAATCGGCTATAGTTCTAATGGGTGCCAGGTTCGCTTTTTTACATTTATATCGGAATGATGAATTTCAAAGGCGTTCTCGCAAAACTAAGTAATTATATTGAATTTTAAGCACTGACAGCAAATGATATATTCAAATTTCAATTTATTGATAATCTTTGAGTCAGTAAGCTGTTGAATATTTTACAGTTTACAAGTTTAAAGACTGTTGGACACCACGATTAGTTTCATTTATAGAGTCGTTTAATACAGTGGGGCAGGCATTATTCTAAGGTTGTTTTTCAACTGCACAAATATAAACTTTTTATAAGCCACCCATAAATCTTAAATATAAAATAAGGACAATAATATTAATTTTATATCAGTACAATGAAATGAAAATGCGCAAACAAAAAAGACGTTAGTTAGCTTTTGAGATAGAAGTTCAAAACCACTGCGGATGGTTATTTATTTGTTGTACATTAGTTACAAATACGGTTGTCAACTCTTCAAAATGCCGGCCTATGCACCTGTCAGTGGCAGCCTATTTTTTATATTTTTTAATGTTACAAAATTACCACACAGCGATCTCCACAAAAAAATTATGATATGAAAATAAAAATCACATTCTCATACACCTTAAAGGAGCATTGTACCGGTTTTGCTACACTTTTGTAATCTTTGACAGATTTTCATTATTTTTTTTCAGTACATTGCATTGTAAAGGAATTAGGAAAGATTATTACTAGGGAGCGGAGAGATTCTAAGCATTTTGCTTATATGCTGTTTTATCGTAAACAGCTTAAAATGCTTAATAATCTCCATAAATTAAGAAGGAAAAAATGAATCATTTGATGCTATTTTTGTTTTGCCTTCTTTCCTGATTTTTCAAATATTGCTTATGCTTATTTTAAGACCTTTTGCCTATTTCGAACTATTTTTAGCGGACAACATTGCACGGAGTCACTGACAAAAACACAACATTGAAAAATTCATCTTTTAGACAATTTGAGTTCTCAAAACCAACGATGCATATCGCCGATATGTTACAGTTCCTATAACAAAATTAGAAAAACAATATTTGGCACTGTAAATTTTTTTATGGAATATAAAAAGAGATTAGATGAAGTCCTAGTCAAAAATATTGCACCCAGGGCTATATCAAACTTCCTCAAAATCGCCTACATATTGAAAGTAATTTTTGGAATGAAGAACTCATAATAGTTTGAAATTTGCGCCAAGTACGTGAGTAGACCGAGTACACGTAAGAGCTTTTCTATAATAGTATATTATTTGACGAGCACATAACTAAGGATATAAATCGCTCGCATGTTTATACGCTCGCCTACGGCTCGCGTATAAACTTCATGCTCGCGGCCAGTTGTGTGCGAGTCGAATACGACGTTTTACCTACGACTCATAAATTCCATTTTATATCAAATCTTTTAAATGTATTTGTCAATGGTTGCGAGGCGAAATGTCAAATAAGTGTCATCCGCGTAAGTTTAGACTGACTTTGACAGTACGTTCGTATAATCATGACAGTTCCTTCAAATAATGAAGTCATTATTTGAACGAACTGTCATTATACAGCGCTAGTGTCATTATAATCATTGGCGCATATCATGATGAGGATTATATAGTCACAGATACGTATGCAATGAACTTATTATATGTGAGTCGTAGATAATAGTTATTTATGTACCAACGGCATTAGACGGATGTTATAAACATCAAGTAATGCCCGAGGTACATACAAAATTTTATGTCCTACAATGGTTTTTTCCTCCGTTTGAATAATATTAATAAATATTTTGACGTTATCAAGTGACAGCGTATCTACCGAGTTGAATAACCATACAAACAATTCGGAGTTGAGCGACAATACAGACAATTAATTGTCAAACTTATAACCTTAATCGCCAATAATTGACATTGATGAGTGACAATAGAGACAAATAATTGTCAAACAGAATAACCTTAATCGCCAATAATTGACATTGACGATTTAAAATTTATAATTTGAATGACAAATATTTGATATTATTGACATATAACCATGGCAATCCTTTATGCCCTAGGGCGCATAATAGTATATTATTTGACGAGCACATAACTAAGGATATAAATCGCGAGCATGAAGTTTATACGCGAGCCGTAGGCGAGCGTATAAACATGCGAGCGATTTATATCAGTTGTGTGCGAGTCGAATACGACGTCTTATCTACGACTCGTAAATTCCATTTTATTTCAAATCTTTTAAATGTATTTGTCAATGGTTGCGAGGCGAAATGTCAAATTAGTGTCATCCACGTAAGTTTAGACTGACTGTGACAGTACGTTCGTATAATGATGACAGTTACTTCAAATAATAAAGTCATTATTTGAACGAACTGTCATTATTATACAGCGCTAGTGTCATTATAATCATTGGCGCATATCATGATAAGGATTATATAGTCACAGATACGTATGCAATAAACTTATATGTGAGTCGTAGATAAAGAATTTTTATCGCCCTAGGGCGCATAAAGAATCTTTATCGCCCTAGGGCGCAAAAAGTAGCTGTTTTCGTCCCGGTCACTAAGATGTAAAATGTCCCTTTATGATCATGTAGGACATAAAAAAATATATTATCTCTCTCTTTTTATTTTAGATGAATATTGTATTTTTGTTTGTTATTCTTACTTTTTTTATTTGTTTGCATTCTTTATTTTTTTGATGTGCGTTTTTGTGACACACCATTCAGTCAAATTGACATATGACCAGCGATACCATACCATACCATAGCTTGAATTTTGACCATCCAGAAAATCCTGTGACAACTTTATAAACTGGTATTTCATTACTGTCAAACATTATATATTTGTATGTCACCATATTATTCACCTACATTATATATTTTCTTCAAAAGTATATATATTCTTAAAAAATATAACGTGGTCGACATTTGTAATCTACTGACGAAAATCCAATGCTTCTGGAACACCAAAGCAGATACAAATAATGTTGGCCAATGATTCAATAATACTGTTCAATAAATGACACATTGTGGGTCTATCTCGAAAGAGGATGTTAGTCTGTTTTGAGACAGACTTAATTTCATTTTGGTGGATGAGTAGATCATTTCACCCTCTCTAAAACGATGTGCCATTTAGAAACCAAAAGTCGGGGTGGCTGGGAGTAAGACTTCAAAAATTCTATCAGCAGTTCTAAAGTTCCCTTCAAAGACGTTATTTAGGGTTATTGGAAACATTTAACTGTTGATTTACTGTTTTTAGTCCAGCCAGATGGTTATTGGTGAAACTGGCTCAGATCATCCAACTTCTTTTTATTGACTTCTGCGATTTATAAACAAATAAGTCGAAAATATAATTTAAAAATATATTTTTTTACGATTATTTCGAGAATGGCAAGCTCTATCGCACTTTTTTTCATATTGTTTATCATAAAATTTCCCACAAAAATGCCTTTACCTGAGCATCATTAATTTTGTACAGATGCTAAATTTGTGAAATCGTGACCGTTTTGCGATAAAATGCAAAAAATCTTAAATCTTCCCGTTAGAGATGACTTTGGAGGTTTTATGACGGGGTAACCCTGCCAGGTTGTTGGCATGTAGTTTGCACATATACAAGATGAATTTGTGAAAATCTTGTAGCGGTATAAAATCTGGTGCATATATTGTTCTCGACTTGGCCTATAAAGCCAAGTCGCCAAGTTGACAAGAAAAACTATAAAGAGATTTTTTGGCTAGCCATTCCCGAGAAAATCGCAAAAAAAAAACGATAAAAACAATTTTGATTTGTTTAAACAAAAACGCCGTGTGCATATGTTCCAATTACATCATCAGAATTTCATGTTTACTGATAGCAAAACTCAATAAGAAAATTGATGTTCCGAGCTAGTTTCTCTATCCACTGATTTTTCACGTCTGACGCCTGGACATTAAATTTATAATTCTTTTTTCTACATAAAATCTTTTCAAAACGCCAGTCAGTCAAATATGGAACCTGACCAAGTTCTCTTTATATAGAATATGCTGCAAAGATTTCAACAAAACCTTTTAATAACAAAATGATTTCAAATCAATCAATATAGTCAATCACGAGTATATCGATGTGACTTCTAATATCTCGACAACACATGCCAAAAAAATACACCAAAAACTACTTGCCGTTGTCCAATCAATTACCCTCAAGAAAGATAAAACCAATCCATTACAATACTGTCAAATCAATCATCAATGAATCAAACATCGAACCCAATTTAGTAGTCTCCATCCTATGGCAGAAGCTACAAGCATGCATTTAAAGGTGCCTCTCTTCTTGGCGTTAATCGGTAAGACTCCATATCACAACTATTACAAATAATCAAGAATGTTTCCTGCATTACAGCCCTTGCAAGTGCAAACGATAAATGCGTTGCCAAAGATTTTGGGAACACGGGAACGGTATGCGTCTGTACGGAAACTTATTGCGATACGGTTGATCCGTTGTCTCCTGTTCCTTCTGGTCAATATGTAATGTATACGTCAAACTTGGAAGGTCTTAGATTCGAAAAAGAAACTGCTTCATTTGCGTCAACCACTGATTCGTCGAGTTTTGCCACCATCGATCACTCAGAGAAATTTCAAGAAATTCAAGGTTTTGGTGGGGCCTTTACTGATGCCACGGGCATAAATATTGACTCTCTGGGCCCTAATGCTCAAAACCATTTAATGAAGTATAATACCACTACATAAAAACTATTTTTATAATTATTATTCGTTTTTAGTTCATATTTCTCCAAGGACGGAATTGAATATAGTCTTGCTCGTGTACCCATTGGCGGTACTGATTTTGGAACAAGGGCTTATACATATCTCGACACTGAAGAACCAGATTTTGAATTGGCAGCATTTGCACTTGCTGAGGAAGATTTCAAATATAAAGTACCTTTTTTTCTAAATAAAGTAATCTCATATTTTAATGGTTTTAACACTTAGATTCCCTTCATTCGTCAAGCTATGGAATTGACAGGTGGCGTTATTAACTTCTTTGCGTCGGCTTGGACCGCTCCAATGTGGATGAAGACAAATGAGGCATACGATGGCAACGGTGATTTGAAACCAGAGATGTACCAATTATGGGTGGATTATTTTATTCGCTTTTTCGACGAGTACAAGAAGGAGGGCATCGACTTCTGGGGCTTGACCACCGGAAATGAACCCAGCTTGGCTTTCTTTACTTTCACCGGAATCAATTCCGTTGGATGGTTACCATGGACACAGGTATTGCTCATTTATTTCCTTGATCATTGATATTGTCAATTATTATAAATGGGCAATATTGTTTTCAGAATAGGTGGATTAGAAACAATTTGGGTCCAACTATTAGGAATCATGCTACCTACAAAGACCTTACGCTCATAGCCCATGATGATCAGCGTCTCTTACTTCCTCTATTGTTCAGAGTAATACATAGTACAGATATACAACCACAATCAAACGTTATTTTCTGGTGTTGGTTTTAGTTGTTTGATGACCAGGAAGTTTTAAAATACATTGATGGTGTTGGTGTCCATTGGTACTGGGATGACTTCGTACCTGCAAGCTGGCTAACACAGACTCATAACAGATACCCAGATAAATTCATTTTGGCAACTGAAGCCTGCAAAGGTGATAGGCCATGGGACGCAGCTGTGGAATTAGGATCTTGGAAGAGAGGTCAAGCGTACGCTGTGGATATAATTGGCGATTTGCAAAATTGGGCTACTGGTTGGATTGATTGGAATATGGCTTTGGACCAAACTGGTGGTCCAACTTATATCGACAATAACGTTGATTCTCCAATCATCGTCAACGCTGCTGATGGAGAATTCTACAAACAACCCATGTTTTACGCAATGGGTCATTTTGCAAAGTTCTTGCCCAAAGGTTCAGTGAGGATTTTAACTCCAGACAACTTTAATGGTTTGTCCGTTGTTGCTCTGGAAAGGCCAAACAATGATGGAACTGTCGTTGTTATCGTAAACACGTAAGACAATAAATATATCACGAAACATTTCCGGCAATCTACATAGACTGTTCTTTTTAGTGAGGAAGAAGATAGAGAGGTTGCTTTGTACGATGCGGATCGCGGTTATATCACCAGAGAAATCACCGCAAAATCCTTCAATACAATTGTTTATTGGTAACTTTGTGACATCATACAATAAAAATACAAATACACTAATATTCTGATCCTTTGTCTTCTTCATATAAAAAGTAAATCTCTATTGGACCATATGGAGTTTTCACCATTTCTGTGTGTTTTATCAAGAATATCGCCGCTATTCCATACGCTAAACATGGCAAACCTGAAAGTAAGGCGTTAGTATTTCTAGTAGGAAAAACAAAAGATCATTGACCTGCCTAAGTTTAGCACTTTTATACACCTGAAGAACCAGTCTTCTAATATTAAATTCTGCACAGGTCTCTTTGAACAATGGTACTTAATGTAAGGATAACATCCTGTCCTAAGGATATGATAATTTGAATTTCCTACTTGCCAATTGAAATGCGACTTTCCCCATTGATCATCTACTATACTATTATACTGAAACAATAAACATTATTCAACGAAGTAAGTAAAAAAGTTGCGATTATTTACTTTGATAAAATATGAGGTCCATGGTGGTTCGTTACATTGTTGTATGTAGTATGTCAACACTTCCGAAACCTTGGGTTTTTGGAGGTGTTGACTCGCCCTATAGAAATGTCGTACTGGCACCCGCATATGCCTGAATAAAAAAATAATTAACCTACTTATTACTACATGCCACACTAATATACCGGGTGACCCACGCCATAGCTAAGCCCGTTTATTTTTTATTTATGTTATTTTACGCTGGACGACTGAAATATTGAGAAGTGCTAATAAACAAAAAATGCATTTTTTGGGGTACTTTTGAGGTTAGTATGACTTCCGCTTTTTCCACGGAAATGACGTCATCATTTAATGTTTAAATGGCACCCTTGTGTGTTATATTCATTTATTTGTTATTATATTCAATCAGAATGACATTCCGAACACAAAAACATATCAATTGTCATTTTTATCACCAAGGAAACAAAAAAATAACTTTTTTGTTTATTAATCTAGGTAGCTATGAACTGATGAAAATAGTAAAAGAATTCAAATAAATACTAAGTAACTCGATTTTGACCGATATTGTATTACTGGCGCCCTCTAGCGTGGTCTAATTGGCTTCTTGGCCAAATGAAAATAAACAATAATACCAAATACTTGATATTTTGCTGAAAATTGTAGCGTGGATATGTTGTTTAAAAACCAAAAAGTATTAGATTAATGATAAAAGTCAACGTAGTGAACTATGGATGAATGCTAATATCCGTATTTGACAGTTCTCTGTATTACGTATTGTTTGAGGTTAATGCCAGGTATTTTCAATTATTAATATAATTATTGTTGGTTATTATTGATTCTTATTTAATTTGTTGTTTACATCGCAATTATTGTTGTTTGACTTTCCAAAATACTGTCAAATTCGGATGTTAGCATTCATCCATAGCTCACTACGATCACTGATCATTAACCCAATATGTTTTTTCTATTTCCCTGCTTTAAACGACCAGTCTGCTCTACAATTTTCAGCAAAATAGCAAGCAATATTTGGTGTAATTGTAATCGGTTTTTTTTTATACCGTATAATCAAGGTGCACCATAAAGTACACGGGGAAAAGGACTGATTGGCCAAAAACCAATTATATCACGGTAAAGGGCGCGAGTAATACAAATCGATTTAGTTAGTGTTTAATTGACAATTTTCCACTATATTCGCCAATTCATAGCCACCTAGATTATGAAACAAAAAACTATTTTTGTTGCCTTGGTGATGTATGTGTGTTTAGAATGTCATCCGGTTTGAGAATATCGCACAAATGATATAGACTGCCATTTAAAATTTCAATGATAACATCATTTCCGAAAAAACGGCAGGGCGTGGATCACGGCAGGGCGGTATGGAAAATTATAGCTACATTAACTTAAATTATAAATAATTTCGGTGAGTTATTTAAAAATAATGCAACCTCGCATACAGGATATTATAATAAGTTGAAATGCATGAGTGATTCGTATAACTAAATATGGCGCCTGCAAACTGTGCGACCTGAACAAATTGGTAGGCGCTGTAAAAATAGTATCAAACTGATTAATCCATATCATTAAGAGCTAACAGAAAGAAGTTTTAATGTTTTTCAAAATGTCAAAAACCATATTTTGTATTACATCATAGTATGTATTCTGTTAATCTAATTTTCATTTGAGATAGCGCGGAAACAAAGCATCATTTGAAAAGAAAAATCCTCTTTTATTTGAAATAAAAATTAGATTCTGTACCTATATGGGGTTGTAATTTTTGACACTAGTTATAAATAATCCTGTATAGTATTTTTGTACAAATAAGTCAAAATAAAGATATTTTGTTGCATTTCCGTCTTGCAAAAATTCAACGGTTTTGAATTAAAACATTTATATAATTTTTGACAAACTTAAGGTTTTCGGAAAAGTTGAATAAAAATCCCTTATGTGGTTAATATTTGAGTGATAATAATGAGTAGTGAGTATTTTTTTAAAATGCGTATGTCATTTATGTTAACTGTCAAATTCGTATGTTAGCATTCATACATAGTTCACACATACATAGATACCATTGATCATTAAAATTTTTTTTTCTGTTTCCCTTTTTTAAACGGCACTCTACGATTTTCAGCAAAATATCAATATTTGACGTCATTGTAACCGGAAAAATGTTTTCTATCCTGTATAGTATAGTATTAAAGCACAAATAATTCAAAATGCAATTATTTTCTTGCATTTCCGTGTTACAAAAATACAAAAGGTTTGATTTGAAAAATGTATATAATTGTGGAAAACTTAAGATTTCAATTCATTTATTTACGTAATTACTTAAGTACGTAGGCTTTCACGGCCAGAATCATTTAGAAAATAAACTGCTTCCGGGTTATGCCGTGTGTCAAGATTTGTAAATGCTGACATTTCGCGAACCATGTTGCTCGCTTCTTCAGAGCTAACTGAATACTGAAGACCTACCAAGGATATCTCCCTTATACACCTCACTGCGCACATCTGGAGCTACCGCTCCCATGTGCTTTTCCACCTGACCGCGTTAGGATCGATTTCTAGACCCTACTAATGTCAGTGCCGTCCTCGTACTGACAAAAAAATAATAATTAAAAGTCATGTAGAAATCAAACAACGTTGAATCCAGAGCAACAAGCTTACTTGCTAAGCGACTTGAAGCGTGTCGCTCTGATTTCTACGCGTTGTTTGACTTCTACACGACATTTAGTTTTTTTTCATAAAATTAATAGTTTAGATGCATGAGCAAATTCTATTTGATCGAGATCGCTCGTACTGTATTAAAACTAGTTAGCTAGAATTTGACAGATATTTTGATACTATGTGTCACAATGTTACTTGTTGTCACAACATCAGCGTTTGCGTTGGGAGACACTGCTAAATAGTATGATAAAGTAATATGCCTGGCCACGCCACATTTTTCTCTGTTTTACGTCCAAACGTTCTCTCTCGATAATTGCAACAAATATAGCTGTTTTTTGTTTATTAATCCGCTATCATAATTTTTTATTACAGACTCGATAAATTTATTCTCTGTTTTTTTCAACATTAAAGATCATCTCTGGATAATTTAGCCAAAACCTAAATTTTATAATATTGTCGCCTTTCTATTGTTCAATTTGCTATTACGACTTTACTCTAATTCCCAGAGACAAAGTATTATTCTCTTTAAATGAATTATTTATTTATTGTTAAATTCATAATGTTTCAAAATGAATACAAAAATTCTGTTACCATTTGTCTGAGCTGGCCCATAATTCAAAATCATTTTTTTTAAAACTACATTATTTTATTTAGATGATGAATATATCATAATATATGATGAAATTTTGTTTTGCACTCAAAGATGTAGTGCGGGAGTAGTGCGTGCGGTTCTTGCGCCAGGACAAACATGTAACACCTACAAATGACTGAATCATATTCTGAAGACAGAATTTGAAAATTGACTCTAGTTATTGAGAAAATCAAATGCCAAAATAGAAACGCATTTGTACATTTTTACCAACAATTTTCTCAAAACCTAGATTTAGATATAATTCAGAATTTAATCCTTCAGATTCGATTCTATAGTTATAACCAGGGCTGTGGAGTCGGAGTCGTGGAGTCGGAGTTCAGACAAATTTCAGAGGAGTCGGAGTCGGAGTCGGAAAAAGTGTACCGACTCCGACTCCGAATCCATGTTTAAATAATGTAGAAAAGGACATGCGAGATGGCCGTTGCCTCAATAGATAGGTAGTAAACGATTAACTAAACATATTATTAGGTCTTTTATAAAGTACCTATACCTACATATGTAAATATAATTTAACTACAAAACACTCAGGCCGGTGGTGAGTGATGATTAGCAAAATGATTATTGTGAGTAACTTGCCGCGTCGCATATATAGTTTATTTCCCATTTCCAACAACAAACTTCAATGTGCTAATTAAGGTAGCTCGATCATTTCCAATAAAAAAAAATCGGCCTTCGAAGTATACTCAGACGAATTAGAACTTTCCGAAGTGAAGCGACAACGTGTGGTTTTTCTTATTCATCAAAATAAAGACAATTTGCTCCTATACGTTCGGCAACAAAGAGCAGCTGAACAATTCATTAAATATTGCAAAAGGATTTTAATGATATTCCCTTGCAGTTTTAAAAATAAAAAATAGTTTCCTACATCTTTTGTACCAGAAGAAACAACGTGACACGTGTCACAGTCGTATTAATAACTCTCAACTTTTTTTTTTATTTTTATTCGCCCCAATATGTGAATGTTTGTAAAAGCTAATGCTTTACCAGTAAAACTTTGCAATTTTAGCTTTAAGGGTGGGTTATCGCGCGGGAGTCTTGACCACGGCTTGACAAGCCTCATAGATGGCCCCACTGGTACTATATCAACGAAAAATGTGGCGAAATGGTGGTGGAAATGATGGTGTACTTTTGGTTGCCGTCTCAGCGAAGAAATATGTATATTATTTTTTGGTGTGACCTTGTGGGTGGAATGCTGTCGCGCGCTAAGCACTATTCTGTGCTTTCCCCGATGCGTATGTCAAGTCATGTGATATCGATCGTAAACATTTGTTTTCTCCGTCTTTCAAGAACGCGCGTTCTCTCTATTTTTTTTTCGTTTGTGGTGTATTTTATAAACTCGTGCTTGAGATTTGCTTTCGGCCGGCCAGAATTTTTGAAATTCGCGCGTATTCTGGTGCACGCACCCACCGTTTCAACCTACAAAACTAACCTATAAACCACATACGTAATAAATAAGCTTGCTTGCTTGTTATTACCTATGTTATTCTTGTTACAATTGCAGGTAAGTTCATATTTATTTATTTTATTGTTGATATTTATATTGCATTTTACAGTACAACGTGAAATTCATATTTATTTATTTTATTGTTGATATTTATATTGCATTTTACAGTACAACGTGAAAATTAGTTGTTCATACTTTTTGTGGAAATACAAATATACAAATATGATATGTACCTTACAAATGTTTACAATTCCTGTTAAATTTCAAATCAAATCAAATTTTGGGGCTGTATTTAACTGAAAATTGTTAGCTTAAGGCTCCCGTATCCTACGTCGAAAACGCGCCGATACACCACACAATAAATATTGTTTAAATTGTGAAACTATAGCAACTATTCGATTGAATAGGTCCTTACGCAACTGCGTCCACAAAGAATTTCAATATTTATGCAAATTATACTTGCAAATTTTAGTGTTAAAAAAAACTAAACTATAAATATAGAATCCAGATTTGGTAGTTGTGTCGCCATCTACATCTAGTAAAATATTGGTCGGAAGCTCTAGAGAAAAGAGCGGCAACTCAACGTTTTGAATGGGGGATACGGGAGCCTTAATGCCATTCACTGCTCAAAAACATTCTCTATCCAGCACAGTTGCATACACAAGGTGTATCGTATGGTAAACAAAAAGAGACTGCTGCTGTGAAGATTTTTGAGACGGGGTTTAAAGTAACTTGTGCAGGATTATTTGTAGACACGGAATATGGTTTCTTAGCTGCATCCCCAGATGATAAATGTTATTTATGTATATTATGCATCATGTCACAAGATAGGTGCTACACCTTAACTTGGATATGTATAATAAATAGCCTATCTGTTTCGGAGATAAGTGTTCCTTGAAGTTGACTACTTATGTATTTAAATATAATGACGAGTAATTGACTTTGAATTTTATAACTTTCTCATACAATTGTATATGCTCATTAAATGTATAGTATCTGATAAGTTTATTGTTCTAGGTCTATAGGTACAAACGTGCTCGTAGAAGTGAAGGCCTTTTAAAAAGTGCACAAAAGTGGAAAAACTCTGGAAGAGGCTGAGAAGACTGAGAAAGGTCTATGCTTATGATGTGTAATGGGACAGTTAGACTTAAGCAACCACATAATTATTATTATCAGGTATAAAACAATAATAATGTCTACTTTAACTATAAACTTGTTTTCCATTTTAAATTCAAGGGCAATTAAACATCACAAAGAGGGATTTGTGATTCTTCATTGGATACATCAACGATTCACATCCGCTGCATATAGAGGAAGTGAAAAGAGACAACGACTTTTGGTGTGGTTCAATGTTGCCCAAACTTTAGCAATTCTATAAACACTGCATTTTACCAGAACTTATTATGGGCAACATTAAAAAAGGCAACTGATGCATTGATCCACCATATATTTGCAAAACACAACAAAACGCCAACAAAAAGTGCCATAATCTGCAGATCAGGAGATTGGAGTTATTTATATAGCCTATTTCACGACAACTGTAAATAATGTAAAGTAAATGGTGATATCCAGGTGGGATGCAAATTTTAAATAAATCAAAAATTACAGCCACAACTGTAAATAAGTCATTACTTCAAATCATCTTTCTTGCGTCCAAAATGATAAATAAATACCATACTAAATGGTGCTGGTTTTAAAATCCAACCAACCCAACCATACCAAATCTACATTTTTATTTTCTTTCTTTAATTTGAAGATCTGTGGTAAATACCAGCTTATGTTGTTATATTATGACAATTCTTTGTATTTAGGAAAATGGTATATTTTAAATCATTGTGTTATACAGAGTGTCCCATTTTTGTCCAGCAGAACTTTTCCATCCTTTTCATAAGTTTAAAAAGTTACCGCCGTTTCAGATATTATCAAAACTGTGTTTTTAACTATTCTAACGTCTTTAGGTATCGAGAAACCCAATAAGTTGATATGAAACTCTTTACTCAGAATGGAATTTACATGTAGAGAAACAAATTTCTAAAAGTTTCTGATGTACTTTGTTTGTTTTCTCATTTGTTAATTCAATTTATTTTTTTATTTTTAATTTTTGACTTTTATTGTTGTTACGGTTATTGATTGTGTTCTTTCTCTTTATCGAACTGTTTAATGTTTATTATTTTTTATTTGTCTTTATTTTGTTAATATATCAAACGGCTGTAACTTTAAGCATTTGAAACAATTATTAAGTGCATATGAAAAGTTTTATTGAGAATGACATTTACTTTCTTATAATATTTTTTTTGTGAAAAAATTTGGGACGAATGTATACATCTTTTGTAATTTTATACAATACATTTTACTGGCGGAAATTAAAGGCGGAAGCCGATGAACCATTTCCAGTTGTCGTGAGACAGACTATAAGCTCACTATGCTAAGCAGAAATTAATGCAACAATTTTCTGTAATATTCCACAAAAGTAGCTTTTATTACGTATTTATGCTTTACAATGTTTATGTTAGTATCTCTAGCAATTTCAGTGATAATATTAATAGTACCAAATGGAATAAATTTGTACAATTACATTTCATTTAAAATGTCAATACGTTTATAATAATAATCACAACATACCATTTTATTGACTACTCTCATAAAAAACTTACAACATATGCAACATATATGTATATAATCTCATTGTAAGATCTCTATGACAAAACAACTCGCACTACATATGATAGTATCTAGCAATAATTAGATATATCTGAAATAATTATAAATTTATACATGCCCAATTATATAGTTTTTGATTTTATATACTATTGCATTGCAAATAATTTAATTTAATTTGATAATCAAATAATTTAAATGTTATAGATTATTATACTTAATTCTATATTTGAATTCGACATCATGAAAGAATTCATGTGAAATACTTTATATGTGATCGTACATAGGTCGTAAATATATATTTGACTGTAAATATGTACATATATATGGTTATTCGGTTATTACACTTCTTTGACTTGATTCTATGAATAGTATTATAATAAAAAAATCACAATGAATTACTTTGTTTCCTTGATTTTCCACATAACATGATATTTAAAAAAAATATAATACTATATTTATTTTGAATTTAATAAAACAAATTTTTACTAAGTTACGATTTACAACTTAGTTTTTATTTTATATCGATGCGGGGTATTTTATATTTATGTTTATCTCTACTATACTTTGTACCAAGTGTCATTATAAATAAGTATATATTTTAAATTCGTTAAGCTAATAAGGTTGCAAAGTTGTAAAGAAAATCACATAATTAGTTCAATAATTATGCCGATATAATAATCATAATACGCATTGTGTATGTGTGATAGTTGGGTAGTATACTCTTAGGGCATTTGTTTAGGTGGCGCCATCTCTGTAAAAATCATAGAACTTCAATTTTCAACTGTTCAACAAAAATCTAAAATTCCCCAGATTCTGTCAACAAAATTTCAAACGTAGTTATCAACTAATTTAAACTACAGATATGCATTTATTTTGGTAAGGATATCCATAACCCCATAATCTTTGGAGATAGATGTACTGGAGCGTATCTTCCTGTGTAGAATTCAAATGTGAGGTGCAGTTTGTGGTCCTCACAAAACACCGTTTTTTTCCTGCTCAAATTTATTACCTAAGACGTTTTTGGCACTCGACACTTATCTGTCTGTCTAGATTTACCCTTTATCTTTAAGGATCAACCGGATTTTTGCACTGTATTTACCGTATATCGTGGGCTTAAAGGTAAAAGTCACTAACTAACATTTTGTTACATTTTCTTGAAACACGAATTAATTGTGGTCAAATGCTTCTAAATGCACATCTTGTACAAGGAGGCGATCAATAAGTGTTCTAAGTACTCGAAAATGCATTAATTATCCAGAAAATATCATTATATTTGTTGGTAATACATCTTAAAGTCAGTTTTTCGTAATTATTTTAGATGTTAGTTAGTGACTTTTACCTTTAACCCGACGATATTGTCAATGGGTGCGTACAGCCGGTCCAGCCAAAGCTGCTTACGCTGCCGGCGCCGAGACTAAGCGGCCGCGGTGGCTGAACGGTCAGATCCAAATACATGTATTTACGCTTAGTGCTGAGTTTCCAGCGCTTTCGCATTTTACAACTTACCACCTAAAAATGACAACCCCAACGAACCGATATTTCAAACCGTCTTGCCAGGCAGGTTCAAGATTTTGACGGACCGAATCGAACCAACTGCAACCGCTACGTCATCAATCGCCATGTGAAAATGGTTGGTTCAAATCGGTAGTCGAACCGCAACCGAACCGTTCCACGCGAAATCGCCTATTAAAATCACATCTGACATATAATCTGACATATCCTGGCTACTAGTTTTAATGCAGTACGACCGATCTCGATGAAATAGATATTGCTCATGCAGCTAAACTATTGATTGTACCAAAAAACGTCATGGTCATAAATTATTCAGAATTTCCTCTAGTTTAATTTATTATTTAACTATTTCGACGAAATTCCAGAAATGCCGGCTTATTTACAAAATCTTTCAAAAATGCTAAGACTAAACATCCAGTTCCTTTAGACCCCTTTTAACAGAAAGCTTTTCAGCTCTAAGTTTGGCCATGTAACTTCTAAATATGAAGTTTCGTCCCGATACCTTTAATAGTTTCTCCGGAATCGTCGCCACAAAAAACGGGTACACACACACACACCCACATCCACACACACAGACATTTTTTTGTAACTTGGTCAAAAATGTTCAGGGGACCCAAAAAGACATATTTCCGCTAAAATATCAAAAAATTTTTTTGGCACGATTACAATACTTTACATACTGCGTATGATAAAGTAAAAATATCCCGTTCAATTCTGTCGAGGGTAGGTGACGGATTTTAATATTATTGGTGGCGATCAACTAAAAAACACCGATATTTGCAGAATTCGTCACAAACTAGTTCAGAATTAGCTCTCTAATGAGAAAACACTCGAATTTCTAATGATTTCAGAGATATTTTTAAAAAATAAAAAAATTCTTTTTTTTAAGTATGGTCATAATATTGTGGTCCGATCAGCAGGCGTTTTTTATTATTTTACATACAATAAGATTATGTCAGTTTAATTTTTTTTCGCCAACAAATTCGCTGGAAGCAAATAAAATTTTGCCGGAGTCGGAGTCGGACTACGAAAATTATCTAGAGTCGGAGTCGGAGTCGAAAGTTCTGTTACCGACTCTACAGCCCTGGTTATAACGTTTTTTTTCTTTTCAACAGCACGTTTTCAAATTTTGATGTTTGTGTTTACATTAACTCAACTAAGGTTGCATAGATTAATTTAAAAATATCTGATGTGGCCAGGCACATGACTTTATCATACTATGTATAAAATTAATATTTTAGCTGCATGACATTCTATTTGATCGAGATCGGCCATGTCTGCATTAAAATAAAACTAGTAGAACTAGACAGATATGTCGATTAAAGCTGCGTTTGGATATTGTACTCCGTTGACACCGGGGGTACACCGTCCAAATGACACGTGTTATTGGGTGTAAAAAGTGTAATACAATATCCGAACGCAGCTTATATTGACAGACGTTATTGTCAAAACATTAGCGTTGTCATTAGTGTCATTACTGTCATTAGAATCAAAATTTCTGACATATCCTGGCTACTAGTTTTAATGTAGTACGACCGATCTCGATAAAATAGAATTTGCTCATGCAGCTAAACTATTGATTGTATCAAAAAATTTCATATTCATAAATTATTCAGAATTTCCTCATCTTAAATTTATTACTTAACTATTTCGACAAAATTCCAGAAATGGCGGCTTATTTGCAAAATCTTTTAAAAATGCTAAGACTAAACCTCCAGTTCCTTTGGACCCTTTTCAACAGAAAGCTTTTCAGCTCTAAGTTTGGCTATGAAACTTCTAAATATGAAGTTTCGTCCTGATACCTTTAGTAGTTTCTCCGGAATCGTCGCCACAAAAAACGGGTACACACACACACACACACACACACACACACACATACACACACACACACAGACATTTTTTGTACCTTGGTCAAAAATGTTCAGGGGACCCAAAAAGACATATTTCCGCTAAAATCTCAAAAAATTTTTTTGGCACGATTACAATACTTTACATACTGCGTATGATAAAGTAAAAAATCTGATGTGGCCAGGCACATGACTTTATCATACTAAATATAAAATTAATAGATTAGCTGCATGAGATTCTATTTGACCGAAATCGGCTATGTCTGCATTAAAATAAAACTAGTAGAACTAGACAGATATCTCGATTAAAGCGGCGTTCGGATATTGTACTCCGTTGACACCGGGTACACCGTCCAAATGACACTTACGTGTTATTGGGTGTAAAAAGTGTAACGGTGTTCAATATCCGAACGCAGCCTATATTGACGTAGTATTTTCAAAACATTAGCGTTTGACACTAGCTACTGGCAGAATCAAAAAATCTGACATACCCTGGCTACTAGCTTTAATGCAGTACGACCGATCTCGATGAAATAGAATTTGCTCATGCAGCTAAACTATAAATTCAATCAAAAAATGTCATATACATAAATTATAGAAAATTTCCTCTCCTTTAATTTATTATTTAACTATTTTGACGACATTACACAAATAGCGGCTCATTTGCAAAATCTTCGAAAAATGCTAACAGTAAACCACCAGTTCCTTTGGCCCCTTTTCAACAGAAAGTTCTTCAGCTCTAAGTTTGGTCATGAAACTTCTAAATATGAAGTTTCGTCCCGATACTTTTAGTAGTTTCTCCGGAATCGTCGCCACAATAAAAAACGGGTACACACACACACACACACACACCCACATCCACCCACACACACACACAGACATTTTTTTGTACTTTGGTCAAAAATGTTCAGGGGACCCAAAGAGACATATTTCCGCTAAAATCTCAAAAATTTTTTTTGGCACGATTACAATACTTTACATACTACGTATGATAAAGTAAAAACTTTAATGTGGGTTGAATTTAAAAATCAAATTTTGATTAATTTGTTTTTCTATTGAATAAAAGATAATAAAAGAATTTAAGATAATATTAAAAAATCTGATGTGGCCAGGCACATGACTTTATCATACTATATATAAAATTAATAGTTTAGCTGCATGAGATATTATTTGATCGAGATCGGCTATGCCTGCATTAAAATAAAACTAGTAGAACTAGACAGATATGTCCATTAAAGCTGCGTTCGGATATTCTACTCCGTTGATACCGGGTACACCATCCAAATGACATGTGTTATTGGGTGTAGAAAGTGTGAAGGTGCGTTCCGATTGGTGGCAATGGTTGGTAATGGCGGTGGTCGCAGACGAAATTATAGTGTTTCTCACGTGTCGTGATGGTGACACATATTAGTTTGCATGTACATAAACTTGAGTCACTAGCAAATTCTATTAGAAATACTAGAATTGCGTCTACTACCACCGCCATTAGCACTAATGAAAACGCACCTTAACGGTGTACAATATCCGAACGCAGCTTGTATTGACTGTAGTATTGTCAAAGCATTAGCGTTTGACACTATCTACACCGTCATTAAAATCACATCTGACATTTAATCTGACATATCCTGGCTACTAGTTTTAATGCAGTACGACCGATCTCGATGAAATAGAATTTGCTCATGCAACTAAACTATGGATTGTACAAAAAAATGTCATAGTCATAAATTATTCAGAATTTCCTCTAGTTTAATTTATTATTTAACTATTTCGCCGAAATTCCAGAAATGGCGGCTTATTTGCAAAATCTTTCAAAAATGCTAAGACTAAATCTCCAGTTCCTTTGGACCCTTTTCAACAGAAAGCTTTGTTTGGTTATGAAACTTCTAAATATAAAGTTTTGTCGCGATACCTTTAGTAGTTTCTCCGGAATCGTCGCCACAAAAACGGGCACACACACACACACACACACACACACACACACACACACATCCACACACACACACACACAGACATTTTTTTCTACCTTGGTCAAAAATGTTCAGGGGACCCAAAAAGACATATTTCCGCTAAAATCTCAAAAATTCTTTTTGGCACGATTACAATACTTTACATACTGCGTATGATAAAGTAAAAAAATAAACGTTCTTAAAATATTGAAAAAGGAACAACATACTATTTAAAAAAGTTGATTTACGATGCCATTACAATTAATGATGGTGGGTAGTATTGCCCTTGCATTTTTTTTTCAAAAATCACTGTGTATATTCTCTTGATCACTAATGCCCCGACGCAGTGTGCAGTGCCACCACAAAATATGTCAACCCTAATCTTGTTGCCTCATATGGGGCCCAGAACCTGATCAGATGTAGTATTTTTTTTGGGGAATTTTGTTGAAAATTTTATACTTTCTAAAAGTTGGTGACTCGTATGAAACTAAAACTGCAACCGACAAATATGTAAATTTCGGTGACATATACCGAGCGATTCAGAATATATGAATTTGTGCAAAGAGTAAAGTACCTTTGTTTCATTATTATCGATAAACTTTATTTGGAAATGTGGTTTAAAAGTAAAAATTATATTAAAATATGAAGTCAGAGCCACCTACCTTAAAAAAAATGTTTTCAGTTTTTCTCTTAATTACTCTTGTGACAAATAGTAAATGCCAGTGATACTAAAAGGTTCTTTTTAATATATTTTTTAGAAATTGAATACATTTTTTATAATTTTTGTTATTTTAAATGTTTATTTGGAACTAGCGCAAAATTACTCATTTTCTTGGTGCGAAGTTGATATTTCACCCTGTAGATATTAATATATCATACAATAACTAATTCAGGAGTGTGACTTACCTTTTATTCTGTTAATATTAATGACTGTGGATAGGTTTATAATAGTAGTTCTCCATCTACAGCGAGCGGTTCTCAAGTAGTGGTATGCGCGGTACTACCACTTATGAAATTTATATTTTCACTGATAATATCTTAATAAACATAATTGAAACCTCAAGCAGTTGTGTCTTGAATTAGTTATTTTATGCAAAAATGCATCTTCTTATGTACAGCAGCACAAAATGCACCAATAACCACTTAAGTATAGGTTCTTGTATAGGCAACCCAATGAGTAAGTTCTTGCTGTTAGAATTTGACTAAAATTAAAATAACACCTACAACTCTAGTTCTTTGATTTTTTTTTATTATTTTACCTGATCACCACCATTCTTATTAACAAAAGGTTGTCTTTACGTTTTTAATTACCTACTATAACCGAGTGTAGGCAACCCAACGCACTAGTTCGAAGCTGTCATTAAATCACGAACGCTGATCTACTTTTTTAAATTTTCAATATTTCATTTGTGATTTTAGTTTCTAATGACCATTTAGAACTGTTATATTAAAGAAAATGAAACAAAAAGTTTATTTTCTTTTTCGCCGATCGTTTATTTATGAGTCAGTTTAGTGAATAGGAAATCGTTTATTAAACAACTCTATTAATGCACGATTTCTATTAATGCATGATTTGTTATAGCCAATCACACGACGTAAAGACGTCGTTTGATTGGGCAATCTAACATATGTGAAAAGAAACCTTCCGATCAAAACATAGCGCCTCTATAACTGTCAGTGTCAAATTACATAAATTGTCATATAACCTAAAAAGACATCGGCCAAGAAAAATCTATGTAGACGACGCTAGAAGAATACGATCGACGAAAAAATTTTGTAACCAACTCAAATATTAAACGGCGATTAATGATCTCGACAATTAACGCTCTCGCTGCGCTCGAGCGTTAAACAGTCTCGATCATTAATCGCTCTTTTTAATATACTTGTTGCTTAAATAACTATTATGCAACATTGTTTAAAGTTTAAAATAAGCATACACCAGTTATCACAGGTTGATATGAAAAACAAAAGCACTTGACGTTATATCCATTTAATCATACCCACTGCAGTTTATGTTAGTTTATGCGCTGTAACTTCTAAAACCATGCTTACACTCCAACAAAAAGTTGAAATTGTTTTAATACATGGAGAATATAGACCGCACCGAGCAGTTGCTATTTGCTGCTATTTTCAATGAATAACATCCACACAACCAAATTGTCCATTCAACCATTTCCAGGATAATGAGAAAATTCAAACAGAAAAAAGTATACAAACACCGACCATTTAGAGATATAAATCATTTAGAGGAAACTATAGAATATTGTATCCAGAACATTCCACCGAAATTTGTTAGTAATGCGGCCAAAGATGTTTCTAGAAGGATGTGTTTATGCATAGAACGGGACGGACACCACACAGAAACATGATGAATGAATATTTAACAATTCTTTCGATGTTTAGTTTTTTTTTAGTTTGTAATAATGTATGTATTTTTGTAATTGTAAGTAGTAGAAATAAAATAAGTTCAAAAATAAGCATTATTAACATATTCATAATAGTTATTAACTTAATAACGGGTAAGTCAGTCATAATTAATTCAAGAAACAATAGATGTTTGATGCTTTAGTTATTTTATAGTAAAATATTATCAGTGAAAATAAAATATCGTAAGTGGTAGTACCGCGCGTACGACCACTTGAGAATCGCGCGCTGTAGATGGTTAACTACTATTATAAACCTATCCACAGTCATTAACATTAACTGAATAAAAGGTAAGTCACGCTCCTGAATTAGTTATTATATGATATATTAATATCTACAGGGTGAAATATCAACTTCGCACCAAGAAAATGAGTAATTTTGCGCTAGTTCTAAATAAACATTAGTTATCATACCAAAATAACAAAAAATATACAAAATGTATTCAAATTTCTAAAAAATAGATTAAAAATAACCTTTTGGTATCACAGGCATTTACTAATATTTGTCACAAGAGTAATAATTAAGAAAATAACTGAAAATATTTTTTTTCAAGGTAGGTGGCTCTGACTTTATATTTGAATATAATTTTTACTTCTAAACAACATTTCCAAATAAAGTTTATCGATAATAATGAAAATAAAGGTACTTTACTCTTATCACAAATTCGTATATTCTGAATCGCTCGGTATATGGCACCGAAATTTACATATTTGACGGTTGCAGATTTGGTTTCATACAAGCCGCCAACTTTTATAAAGAATAAAATTTTCTGAGAAATACACAATAAAAAAACTTCCCATATGGTGCGGACTTGTGTATTTGATCAGCATTGAAAACTGAATCGATTTAGCTATGTCCGTCTGTCTATCCGTCTGTGTACACGATAACTGACGTAATTGATCTGAAATTTAGTATACAAGCTTATCTCTTAAAAAGTAAGGACAAGTTCGTGAATGGGCAAAATCGGTTCATTAGTTTTTTTTTTTAAATATTTTACGGTGGTGTATTTTAGCTTTAGCACGGTTGAAGATAATTTTCTTACTAGTTTTAAGTCATAAGAGCATTTTATCCATACAAAATATTTTGGGGCCCGCAACAATTCCAGGCGCAAAATTGCAAGCGTATTCGGATTTTGAGCTTGAATGGGGAAACTGGGAAATGATCGCTTTCATGAAAACCTTCTTTATTTTTAAGGAAGTTAATGAGAGTAAAAAACAAATGATAAACATTTAAAACATGACTTCAGCATCTTGTGTCAGTGAGAATTATTTAGTTAAACGTTTACTTCGTTTACTTTCAGATAAGTACATATTTTAAGTGCCGTCTTCTGTTGACATTTCACATTACTTGCACGTGGACACTTCAAAACAAACCTGCCGATAAAACTACATAAATCCAAATAGCATGCCGTAATAATAAAAGAAACAGCTGGTATATGGTTTATTAATTTGAAAAGGTGTTCGGTCACCTGACCACTTGGACAACCAATGGAAACAGTAACGAAGAATTGAGTAGTGCGGGTTGCTAGCAGCTGCAAAAGACCATAGCATACTCGACTGGAACGTCGGTGGTAAGGGTCAGTGACGTCACGCCGCTAAGAACATGGCGCATAGAAAGTAACAAGTGTCAAAACACGGGGTCTGTGCGAGAAATAGCAAGTTTTCGTGAACAGTAATCGGAGCGCAAACGTTAAAATGTTCCGTTTGAAATACGAATAAATCCTTCGCAAGGATTTGCGATTTATTCAGGCCTTTTCGACCGAGGTGGCCTCCAAACGGTTGCGATATTTGTAAATAAAACAAGCGTGCGTAATTCAATTGTTTTGTGTAGGTGTTGTGTGGAGTAACAATTGACGGCCCTTTTTTAAAGGTTATGTTTTGTGAGATAAACTAGGAAGGAAGCGTTTGTTTATAAAAAAAAAAACATGGAAAGATTAACAGAAGAGCAGCTGATTCCCATCTCCTCAGGTATTTACAAACCGAACTGAATGTACTATTTGAGTTTTATTGTTATAATTATCGTTATTCAAACATTGTTCTTAAGGCAATATGGAATTAACTCACCTTGTGCAATAAATTCTCGGGTATGCAGATTAAAATTACAATAGATTTCCTTTCAAGAGCTCTTTCAAGACATCACCTGACGTAACTTCGTGTTTAAGGTTAGGAAAGCAGAAGTTCTCAAAATGTTATTCTATTCATTATTGCACTGGTGTAGTGATTGCAGGAAATCTAAAAATAAGTATCTACAATATCTACATCATGGGCGCCGTTACAAAATGTTCCAGGGGGGGGGGGCAAGATTTTGTTTTAGTTAACTAGTGATGTAAAATTAAGGGCTATGCTATTAACTGTTTTGTAGCATTTTAGTCAATGTTTTATGGTAGTGACATTTTTGCACATTTTTTTATGTTAATAACCACGGTCGTGCCCGACAACACTTACATATTATACTTTGATATTAATTGAATTTCAAATCATTTTGCTGCCTTTCTACCGTTTATTAATGTGGGATTAATATTTTTTATTTATTTTATTTCAGAATCATTGAACTCTTATGCAAGAATTTAAGATTCTGAATGATTTTCAACAAATATTTTAGCCTTTTTATTACTTTTTAATATTCTAGGAGTAATTTCGATTTTTTTTCCATTGTCCATTTTTTTCTTTGTATAATTTCGGTTTGAAACATTATCTCTTTATAACTCGAGTGAATACTAACTTATGTTGTCGCCCTTACCAGTATTCGTTGGAATTACTCAGTTGTAGAGAGGGAATGTATGAGAGAGAATACAGGCAGAAAATGGACAAAATTGATAATTTTATAATCGTGTCAATGAGCATCTGATGCAGTCTTAATAACAAATTGATAAACAATAAAAAGGCAACAATATTATTTTCAAATTTACCACGTTAACGAGGAATAAATACTAATATAGAGAAAAAGTGGATAAATTTTAAAATTCTGTGGTAAGGATAATCGAAGACGAAATACAACATTTTTATTATTACGATTATATACTTGAACACTTGAAAGACGACAATGTTTAGGTCAACTTTATAATTGTTGCTATATGTATAAGCTGTATAGGAAACAGGGTAAAGTTTTATAGGGTATACAGACCATATAGGTACATACTATTTTCTACTTTGCGTTCGATATAAACTCAACGAAACCGCTTTCGGTGTCGTTATGAAAATACTAGATCACAAACTTTTAGTAACTTTTAGTTTTCCAAGGTTGATGATATTGACGTCGTGTCAAATGAGGCTGCCATCTCCATCGCTATTTGCTCGCGTCAATCGTATTTATGAATTTTACCACAACTACTAACTGTTGAATATGAAAATACTCTAGATTGTAAGATGACAACCGCAATTTTCGAAATTTATGTAAATTTAATGTCGCAAAGTAGAAAAAATAGTATACAACACTCGTTTTATAAGACGTATTGGTGCACTCGTTCCACTTGGACCAATAAGAGGCCAGGCAATTAACGCGGGAATACGTCACGTGGTATGACCGTTCACATTTATATAAAATAACTGATATTGGAAGGCTTGCTGACACGCTACGGGCAGTTTTATAACTTATCTCCGATAAATATCTCAGCAAACAATGTAGTGAACTAAAATTATTATAATTTTTTATACGCTCACGTAAAACGCTGAATTTCATATAACTAAGGTGATCCTACTAAGGTGTCCCGCATTCCACGGAGTTTTAAAAATGTGTCATTTGGACGGTGTACCCGGTGTCAACAGAGTACAATATCCGAACGCAGCTTTAATCGACATATCTGTCTAGTTCTACTAATTTTATTTTAATCGGCTATGTCTGGCCGATCTCGATCAAATAGAATCTCATGCAGCTAAACTATTAATTTTATATATAGTATGATAAAGTCATGTGCCTGGCCACATCAGATTTTTTTACAAAGAAAAATATGAATTACCTAATCATTTTAGGTAACTTACAAAACCATATCAATTCTCAACATCTTGGTTAGTAATTCATCCAGACATCTGAATTTTTGTGGAAAATACAGTTTGAAGTACGATTTTGTATTTCACTCATACTCAAGTAAAAGTTGCTGCAAGGTTTAACAACATTTCAAATTGCAAAGATTTACTTAAATTGTGGATCTTCTATAAAATTCAGATATTGGAATGAACCAAAACCAAATTGTTGAGAATATGAATGGCTTTGAACAGGGTACTTTAAAACTTGCCCAAGCTCCTCAGTTATTCCACAGCGCGTTTCGAAAGCACATCATTATGGTTTGCCCGGTATCCAATGAATTATGGTTTCGAAAATTACAATAGTAGGTATGTGCTAATCTCATTCAATTTCTTTAAAATGCTGTCAAGAATTATGAAAGCCGGTTAATGATTACAAAAGTTTAGCAAAATAAGCGTTCGTTTAATTGTGCCGGTCAGTGTATGTTTGTCTCGAGACCTAAACTTGGCATATTTTGTTGAATTGTACATGATCGTTACATTAGACCATTTGTTTGTTATTTTTTTACCTTAAGATTTGTTTTATTAACAAAAAAAGTATATTGCACCTCTTCTTAGTTGATAAAAATGTTTTTATAAATTATAAAAATTTATTTACAAGATTTGTTTCGTACAAAGGGCATATATTTGAAGAATTCATGCCAAAGGGAAGAGTTATATACAACTTGAATCCCTATAATAAATTATAACGAAATAAACTTTTTCTTGCACCAAACAATATTTATTTATTTTAAATAAATATGGCAAAACAATTAATTACTAATAGTGTCTGGTATTCAATGAAATAAATATATTTTGTTTAAACAAATATCTTTTGTTCACAAGCATAACAATTTAAAGAAATATGTGACGATGTTTCTTAAAAGAAAAAATCTGATGTGGCCAGGCACATGACTTTATCATACTATATATATATAAAATTAATTGTTTAGCGGCATGAGATTCTATTTGATCGAGATCGGCCATGTCTGCATTAAAATAAAACTGTAGAACTAGACAGATATATCGATTAAAGCTTCGTTCGGATATTGTACTCCGTTGACACCGGGTACACCGTCCAAATGACACTTACGTGTTATTGGGTGTAAAAAGTGTAATACAATATCCGAACGCAGCTTATAATGGCAGAAGTTGTTGTAAAAACATTGGCGTTTGACACTACCTACTGTCATTAGAATCAAAAAAACTCACAAATCCTGGCTACTAGTTTTAACAGTACGACCGATCTCGATGAAATAGAATTTGCTAATGCAGCTAAACTATTGATTGTACAAAAAAATGTCATAGTCATAAATTATTCAGAATTTCCTCTACTTTAATTTATCATTTAACTATTTCGACGAAATTCCAGAAATGACGGCTTATTTGCAAAATCTTTCAAAAACGCTGACACTAAACCTCCAGTTCCTTTGGACCCTTTTCAACAGAAAGCTTTTCAGCTCTAAGTTTGGCTATGAAACTTCTAAATATGAAGTTTCGGCCCGATATCTTTAGTAGTTTCTCCGGAATCGTCGCCACAAAAACGGGTACACACACACACACACACACACACACACACACACACACACACGCACACGCACACGCGCACGCACACGCGCACGCACACGCGCACGCACACGCGCACGCGCACGCACACGCGCACGCACACACACACACACACACAGACACACACACACACAGACACACACACACACAGACACACACACACACACACACACACACACACACACACACACACACACACACACACACACACACACACACACACACACACACACACACACACACACACACACACAACACACACACACACACACACACACACACACACACACACACACACACACACACACACACACACACACACACACACACACACACACACACACACACACACACACACACACACACACACACACACACACACACACACACACACACACACACACACACACACACACACACACACACACACACACACACACACACACACACACACACACACACACACACACACACACACACACACACACACACACACACACACACACACACACACACACACACACACACACACACACACACACACACACACACACACACACACACACACACACACACACACACACACACACACACACACACACACACACACACACACACACACACACACACACACACACACACACACACACACACACACACACACACACACACACACACACACACACACACACACACACACACACACACACACACACACACACACACACACACACACACACACACACACACACACACACACACACACACACACACACACACACACACACACACACACACACACACACACACACACACACACACACACACACACACACACACACACACACACACACACACACACACACACACACACACACACACACACACACACACACACACACACACACACACACACACACACACACACACACACACACACACACACACACACACACACACACACACACACACACACACACACACACACACACACACACACACACACACACACACACACACACACACACACACACACACACACACCACACACACACACACACACACACACACACACACACACACACACACACACACACACACACACACACACACACACACACACACACACACACACACACACACACACACACACACACACACACACACACACACACACACACACACACACACACACACACACACACACACACACACACACACACACACACACACACACACACACACACACACACACACACACACACACACACACACACACACACACACACACACACACACACACACACACACACACACACACACACACACACACACACACACACACACACACACACACACACACACACACACACACACACACACACACACACACACACACACACACACACACACACACACACACACACACACACACACACACACACACACACACACACACACACACACACACACACACACACACACACACACACACACACACACACACACACACACACACACACACACACACACACACACACACACACACACACACACACACACACACACACACACCACACACCACACACACACACACACACACACACACACACACACACACACACACACACACACACACACACACACACACACACACACACACACACACACACACACACACACACACACACACACACACACACACACACACACACACACACACACACACACACACACACACACACACACACACACACACACACACACACACACACACACACACACACACACACACACACACACACACACACACACACACACACACACACACACACACACACACACACACACACACACACACACACACACACACACACACACACACACACACACACACACACACACACACACACACACACACACACACACACCACACACACACACACACACACACACACACACACACACACACACACACACACACACACACACACACACACACACACACACACACACACAACACACACACACACACACACACACACACACACACACACACACACACACCACACACACACACACACACACACACACACACACACACAACACACACACACACACACACACACACACACACACACACACACACACACACACACACACACACAACACACACACACACACACACACACACACACCACACACACACACACACACACACACACACACACACACACACACACACACACACACACACACACACACACACACACACACACACACACACACACACACACACACACACACACACACACACACACACACACACACACACACACACACACACACACACACACACACACACACACACACACACACACACACACACACACACACACACACAACACACACACACACACACACACAACACACACACACACACACACACACACACACACCCCACACACACACACACACACACACAACACACACACACACACACACACCACACACACACACACACACACACACACACACACACACACACACACACACACACACACACACACACACACACACACACACACACACACACACACACACACACACACACACACACACACACACACACACACAACACACACACACACACACACACACACACACACACACACACACACACACACACACACACACACACACACACACACACACACACACACACACACACACACACACACACACACAACACACACACACACACACACACACACACACACACACACACACACACACACACACACACCACACACACACACACACACACACACACACACACACCACACACACACCCACACACACACACACACACACACACACACACACACACACACACACACACACACACACACACACACACACACACACACACACACACACACACACACACACACACACACACACACACACACACACACACACACACACACACAACACACACACACACACACACACACACCACACACACACACACACACACACACACACACACACACACACACACACACACACACACACACACACACACACACACACACACACACACACACACACACACACACACACACACACACACACACACACACACACACACACACACACACACACACACACACACACACACACACACACACACACACACACACACACACACACACACACACACACACACACACACACACACACACACACACACACACACACACACACACACACACACACACACACACACACACACACACACACACACACACACACACACACACACACACACACACACACACACACACACACACACACACACACACACACACACACACACACACACACCACACACACACACACACACACACACACACACACACACACACACACACACACACACACACACACACACACACACACACACACACACACACACACACACACACACACACACACACACACACACACACACACACACACACACACACACACACACACACACACACACACACACAACACACACACACACACACACACACACACACACACACACACACACACACACACACACACACACACACACACACACACACACACACACACACACACACACACACACACACACACACACACACACACACACACACACACACACACACACACACACACACACACACACACACACACACACACACACACACACACACACACACACACACACACACACACACACACACACACACACACACACACACACACACACACACACACACACACACACACACACACACACACACACACACACACACACACACACACACACACACACACACACACACACACACACACACACACACACACACACACACACACACACACACACACACACACACACACACACACACACACACACACACACACACACACACACACACACACACACACACACACACACACACACACACACACACACACACACACACACACACACACACACACACACACACACACACACACACACACACACACACACACACACACACACACACACACACACACACACACACACACACACACACACACACACACACACACACACACACACACACACACACACACACACACACACACACACACACACACACACACACACACACACACCACACACACACACACACACACACACACACACACACACACACACACACACACACACACACACACACACACACACACACACACACACACACACACACACACACACACACACACACACACACACACACACACACACACAACACACACACACACACACACACACACACACACACACACACACACACACACACACACACACACACACACACACACACACACACACACACACACACACACACACACACACACACACACACACACACACACACACACACACACACACACACACACACACACACACACACACACACACACACACACACACACACACACACACACACACACACACACACACACACACACACACACACACACACACACACACACACACACACACACACACACACACACACACACACACACACACACACACACACACACACACACACACACACACACACACACACACACACACACACACACACACACACACACACACACACACACACACACACACACACACACACACACACACACACACACACACACACACACACACACACACACACACACACACACACACACACACACACACACACACACACACACACACACACACACACACACACACACACACACACACACACACACACACACACACACACACACACACACACACACACACACACACACACACACACACACACACACACACACACACACACACACACACACACACACACACACACACACACACACACACACACACACACACACACACACACACACACACACACACACACACACACACACACACACACACACACACACACACACACACACACACACACACACACACACACACACACACACACACACACACACACACACACACACACACACACACACACACACACACACACACACACACACACACACACACACACACACACACACACACACACACACACACACACACACACACACACACACACACACACACACACACACACACACACACACACACACACACACACACACACACACACACACACACACACACACACACACACACACACACACACACACACACACACACACACACACACACACACACACACACACACACACACACACACACACACACACACACACATTTTTTTGTACCTTGGTCAAAAATGTTCAGGGGACCCAAAAAGACACTTCCGCTAAAATCTCAAAAAATCTGATGTGGCCAGGCACATGACTTTATCATACTGTATATAAAAGTAATAATTTAACTGCATGAGATTCTATTTGATCGCGATCGGCTATGTCTGCATTAAAACAAAACTAGTAGAACTAGACAGATATGTCGATTAAAGCTGCGTTCGGATATTGTACTCCGTTGACACCGGGTACACCATCCAAATGACACTTACGTGTTATTGGGTGTAGAAAGTGTACGGTATACAATATCTGAACGCAGCTTATATTGACAGTATATTTGACGCTATTGTCAAAATATTCGCGTTTGACACTACTTACTGTCATTAGAATCATATCTGACATATAATCTGACATATCCTGGCTACTAGTTTTAATGCAGTACGAGCGATCTCGATGAAATAGAATTTTCTCATGTAGCTAAACTTTAAATAAATATGGCAAAACAATTAATTACTAATAATGTCTGGTATTCAATGAAGTAAATATATTTTGTTTAAGCAAATATCTTTTGTTCACAAGCATAACAATTTAAAGAAATATGTGACGATGTTTCTTAAAAGAATAAAATCTGTGTACCCAACCAAACTAAAAGGCGATACTAAAATAATTTGTATGTTAAATATTTATCAAAATCCTAGAATTTATCGATTTTCGAGGACGATCTTTTAGGAAGACGCTAGTATTTGATTTTAATCACTAACCCTGTCCGGCTACTGTCCCGCTTTTCTTCAATAAAATACTGGTCACCTTTCATATAAGCTAACTTCATGTGGTATACCGAATGACGTGTGCCCAATGCCCATAGTTACCAGACAATCTCAATCTGTCTATTTTAGTAACCTTGCGTGTTTGCAACCAATTCAAGCAATAATTTATATGGCCGCAAATTCAAACAATCCTCTACCTATAGCCTAGCCACTGTGTTTGTTCTTAGGTAAGGGTGGGTTTATTGTTTAGTAAGAAACAACACTTCTATTATTGTTGAGTTAGCTTTGCTATACAAATTATGTATCTACTATAGGTAGTTGCAGCGATGAGATGCAATATTTGCTTGTCGTTATTGACATAAGGTATTTGACCTGTTAAATGCGTACTACAAGAATACCTAATTAAGTTATGAGAGTCTAGACTCGGGATAATTGAGCTATTTGGCGAATCGGACAGTTGATTGTTACTCCCGATATGTAATTATTTTAATTTCACATCGATTTGTACGGGTATAAGGTCATTATATCGTAGCGAATATCATTGGCCAGGAATGTCCATGATTGTGGTTTTAATTTCGGCGTTTATTACAGCCCATTTTTATCGGTTGATTCACAAAATATTCTTATTTTCGAAACGATAATTCTAGAATTTCACTCTTTTATGTAGAAGGCACGTCGCGAACTTAGCCTCGTAAATCCAAGTTGGCTGGGCGACGGTCGGTGGCGATAGCATATTTCGCTCACCTGAATGCATGAGGTAACTAGATCCTTTTGTGTGCCGTTCGCTTTGCACATGTCGGTCTGAAGCCCCCTGCAAACCTGCATGTTTGATGGAATTTTTGCATTTTTATCGATGAAATGGTACTATTGACCACATTGACGGTCAACATTGACCACCGGAGAAGAATTACTTTTGAAAATAATACAAAAAAAGGACTTAAAAACTACAATAAAGCCACCACAGCGCTAATCAATAAACCCAGTCCCTGCGGTGGCTTTTTTGTTGCCATTTAATATTGTTTTCTATTTTTGTTTACTTTTTTGCTTCCCAGGTGTTTTTCCTATATATTTCATCTCTACATATAATTCAAACACCAGTCATACCAACATTATCAACAATTAAACGTAACTGTTAACACAAAACAACAAAAATTACTGTGCAATAATAAGACGTGATTGTGGAAAGTCGTGTGGAAGTCGGTCCAACCCGGAACCAGTAGCGGGCGGGTTAAGACTCCCGTCTCCGACCCCTAAAACGCGAAAATAACCCACGTCATAATTATTGCGCGAATCGTGAAATGCTCGCTATCATTCGATTCTGTAGGTCCTTATACAATCGAAAAGGAATTTCAATATCTATGAAAATTATCTATGCAAATTTTGGTGTGGACTACAAATATAGAAATGCTTTCCGATGGCAGTTGCGTCTGATTATTGTCTGCTGTAATACATTATAAAATATAATTGAACGTTAACTATAAGAGCACAAGCTATTTTCTACTGAACTTCTCTAGACTTGCACTCTGGGGTATTATAGTGCGTGTTTGTGGTGAGTTGGCAAGCACGTTTACAATAGCGACGATTGTGAAAGTACTATATCATCGACAAGAAAACTCAAACACAGTCCAGTTTGAATATTTGTACAAATAGAAAGCAATACTTTTATTTCTTTTGGTTCTACCATACGTCAAATGTAATAAATACGAAATAAAAACAGACATGTATATAGTAGCGCCATCTACATCTGGTGATTTTTTTATTTCGAAGCTTTAGAGAGAAGTTCGCTACAGTTCGCTATTTGAATTGACACGGGAGCCCTAAGACAACATTCAATTCAGTAGAGTATAGTCGAGCAGAGAACGCGAGAAGTATTCGAACGTGCGCAACGTGTGTAGAATAATTAGTGTAACAGATATCAAATAAACGTATAATTTTAGTTATTTGCTTATTAAACAAAGCTTTCTTATGAAACGTGGGTTTTAATGAAGATTTCCTACAGTGATAACACCGATTTTGTCAAACATAATTTAAAGTTTGTTTGCATACTTGCCAAACCAGAAGTCAACGTCGCCCAAATGTTCGTGATCTCAAAAAAAAAATTATAAGTGTATGTACTTTTTGTGACAGAAAAAGAGAAGAAAACAGAAAAAACTTTAATTACTTATTGAACCAATCGTGTTTTTGGCTAGAGTGTGCTTATATTATACTTATATTATATTATGTTTTTTATCACCTCATACAATTTTAAGCATTCCATATCAAAATTTATTTTGTAGATCAATATTGCTCTTACTGGAGTCAAATTACACCAAAATGGTGGGTTATGTCGAAACCTGTTGGAAATACTCGAATTTTAATGATCTTTTATTACCTTGCAAATTTTAAGCACTGAAACCTTTATACAAACAAAATGTACGCTACCTACCTTCTGAATATTTATAAATATTCGCATTTGTTTAAATTATTAAACTGTGTATATAACCAATCATAATATGAATTTAAGTACATAAGGATCCGAAATCATTACAGGATTAGGATTACACAACCCCCATTAAAATCACCTTCAATTTGACGTATGATAGAAAATATATATTTTACAACTGTTGGAAAAGTTATTAACATTTTGCTAAAGTAAAACACCGTAATGTTCCATGTTCAGTTGAAGCCACACAATAGGTATGTTCGATTGCTGGCCGCGATCTTTTCCATTGATCACGTTAACGCTCTTTTTGATGGCAAATTTGAAATACTTGCTTCCTATTGGTGGAATCAGTTTGGGTCAGACGTCAAACGAGCAATCGAACTGCACTTTAGCCAACTGATCGCTAATCAGATTGAACAGAACTAATCGCGGCCAGCAATCGAACACTACTAATGTAAGTACAATATCGTTATTTAGGGGTTGATCGTCTCGGAGCAAAACTTTTTGCATTCATGGTATGTTTGAAATTCTAGACTCGCAATAAAATTTTTGAAAAACAAGGCAAAGTTCGCGACGCTTGGTCACCATACTCTGGGTGTATAGAGAGCTAAGTGCCCACCAGTCCTTTATCTGACAAAGAAGATGTTTGACGGAGTAGAAGGTGCGGAAATCAATATAAACTGATACAAACAGGCGCTATGAATGTTATCTGACTGTATTACACTGTAGTTTTACACAAAATAAATACCGTACCACCAAAAATAATGCATCGGATCACATTTGATATATTACTGTATACTTACATATATAATTCTAACCTACTCCCATCAGGAATGCAACCCCTTACTATAACCCCCATAGTCTGCGCAACAATTAGTATCGCGACACATCTACAAACAGAATCAAGTGGCACGGAGTGTTCAATGACGAATTCTCATTCAGTTTGAAGATACATGACGAACGCATGTTGATCCGAAAGAGACGTAAAGATTGTCACTATTCTCAATATTTTGACCCTATAAATGTTAGTATCAACGTTGCACATTATTTTGTTGTAGACATTAATGACAGAACTGTTGTGCATAACACTTGCCACTTTACCATCCTTTTGTACCAAAGTCTACGGAAGAATCACACACTAATCTGATATTTTAGCTCCTAACATAATATTGACACTTAATCTATCACCCAGGCTGTAATGTAAGTTTATTTGTATTTAGATGTTTATATCAATGAAATTAATCAAATCAGATCAGGATAATTGCAATAAAAAACAAAAAAAAAATAAATCAAAACAGTTTATTGTTAATATCCTTAATCTTAAATTTTCATTTAGAAAATTGATCAGCATAAAATCCACGTCCTTTCCCCCATTTAACTGATATTAGGTATCATTAAATAAACGAAATCCTATGTACAGTGATGTACGGCTAATCCGAACAGAAAGTTGACAGACCCCGTTCGGATTACTCGATCGTTCTGATTACCCATATGTATTGTATAAAATGTTTCTATAATCCGAACGGCGTTCGGTGTATGGATATCTTTTATTTTTTTACACGTTTTAAAATGGTATCTATAATCCAAACTAAGTTCGGATTATAGATACCTCAGTTACCTATTGCTAGTGTACTAGGAATCAGAACACATTTTTGTTTATTTCAGTTTGGAAAAATAATACATCTGAACGTGCTTTTTTAAACTATACAAAGTAACACAATACAAACAAGATGTAGATAAATAAACATTCAAGATACAAAAAAAACATAAAAACTCGTTTAAACACTGTTAGATTCTTTTGTAACCACTCACTGGGTGATTACAAACGTATCGTGATTTGTAAAGTATTCGCGCTTTTTTTTTCATTATGGCGGCAGAGATTGAGCATAACGTTCACGCTGCTGCAAAAACCAGGTAAACAACGCTTGATCTTCATCAGGGTACTCGGCTGTACAAATAGTTTTGAGATTGCCCTTCCTTTTTCAGTTCGTGGCACATAATTAAAAATTCGCACTTTGTTGGCTTTAATATTCGCGATTTTGGCCTTTCCTACCACACTACCAATAGGTGTAACTGAGAGGTGTCGATAATCCGAACTTAGTTTGGATTATAAATACCATTTTAAAATATATGTAAAAGAATAAAAAAATAAAAGGTATATACAGTGTGTCTCACGGGACGTTGGATTGTATGGGTACTTTTGTTTGTATTAAAGATAGAAAGTCGGTTATTATTAAATGGGCATAGTAGTGCATATTTATGTGGTCTTTCTTAATCTGTTCAGAAAACAGTTGAATACCAAATGGTTTCCAAGGTATTTTGAAAAAACCAAAAAATGAATTTATTAATTATGGTCAAAACTTCTTTATTTGTGATGAGTAATTTGGTATGCCACATGCCATGTTTTTAATACAATAAGATAATAGAATTGACTGAAAATTGTACACTTCGAGAATTGCTGAAAATCGCATGGTGCTATGGAAGACATTTTGTGTAACAATGTGATGTCTACCCATCTGTACCATCTGCAAACTTCAATTTTGTCGGCTTATTGTGTTCTAAATATGGCATGTGGCATACCAAATTACTCAGAAAAAAAATCTGAGTAAATTCTGAAAACATGTATGAAACCAATATGGCGTCCATAAGAAAAACAAAAGTTTCGTTTGTTTCTGACGAATTCAATGGCGAAAAAATGTTTCAAATTACGTAATCAAATTGTAGACAAAAAAGTGCTCTTTTGTTTGGATCACAAATAAATAAGTTATGACCATAATTAAAAATTTTTCAAAATAGCTTGGGAACCGTTTGGAATTCAACTGTTTTCTGAACAGATTATGAAAGGGCACATAAATATGCACTACTTTGTCCATTTAACCGACTTTCTATCTCTAATAATAACAAAAGTACCCATACAATCCAACGTCTCGTGAGACACTCTGTATATACAGGGTGTTAGTAAGTAAGTGCGACAAACTTCAGGGGGTGATTCTGCATGAAAAGATAATGACAGTTTGCTATATAAACGTATGTCCGCAAATGCTTCGTTTTCTGAGATACGGGGTGTTAAAGTTTTACTTAAAAACTGGCGATTTATTTATTGCTCTGAAACCGGTCGAGATATGCATATGAAATTTAGTGGGTTTTAAGAGGTAGTTATTGCGCATTTTTTGACTTGCCATTAAGAATTTTATGTTCATCATTGGCGCGCATGCGGGTAATGATATCAATTTTTTTAAAGAAAAAATGGTACGCTACTGGGATATTTCAAATTAGAAATCGTCTTGGAATTCCTTGTTCAATTTGTGACAAAAAAAACCTCTCTCTGTCTTTTTTGTAGGGGGCACCGTTTTTATGCAAAAAAATAAACCATCTTAATGATCTCAATTTTTGAAAGAACTATTTAACACAATAAGTTTAAACTAGAACAATAACAGAAAATAACACTAATAAAATTTTAAATAGGCGCAACGCTACAAAAAATGTTGAAAATGACCTCCCTCAGACAAGATTCAATCGTCAGTTTTTAAGAAAAACACCACCATCTTAGAAAACGAAGCGTTTGCAGACATACGTTTATATAGCAAACTGTCATTATTTTTTTCATGGAGAATCACCCCCTGAAGTTTGTCGCACTTATTTACTAACATCCTGTATATACAAATTATGTCTTACTGGTACCTCTAGTTGCTTGTCGACACCACAGATGGAGACTTTTGAGCTCTTACGAGAACTCAGTGCCGTCAGTAAATATTCTTGTACGTTTATTTGGCATATTTTAGCCGAAGTATAATCCTATCATATCGTCCTATATTTTCTCTTCATATCTACTATGACAAAACATATAAATCCGATTATGCTACCCTCACGACGTCCTCAAGCATAAGCTTCCCTAATTTCTCCAAAACGCGAAATCAAACTCCATCAAATCTCCACGCAGGGATAAGACGCCCATTGTGCACGCTCCCATCCGCCGTTGTTGGTGATTTTCCGGACCGGCTTTCCTCTCTGGACCTACCATGACCACCCGCGGGCAAGTTCGCCTTAATCCCGGACATTATCGCCGGTGCGTCCCCGGCGGCGGCGGCGGCAACGTCTCGACGCCCTTTCTTCGTCCCGCACGCGCCAACCATCCCTTTTTCTTTTCTATCCCTGCCTTCATCCCCCTTTGTACGCCGGCTAACAGGCGGTGGTGTTTTGTATGCGTGTACGCGTCGCAGGGCGCAAGCGTCACTGATCGATTTGGCGCCGCGACGGGCACCGCTTCCCAGGCATCGCTAGTAGTGCCGGACGTTCGCAGGGAGTGCGACCGACCCAGCTGGGCCGCCACACAACCCCCCTTTGATAGCAGCACAACAGGTACCCTCAACCAACTTCTTCTACTTGTGCATAAGTTCAAAAATCCTTCAAACTAGTCTGCGCCATGTTTTATTTCATTATAACTTAAATTGCGCCTTTTTCTTGAAAATCTTCAAAATAATCCCGCAGATTTATCTCGCTCTTCGTATAACTACATTTGAATTATTGCTTCTTTCCTTCAATTCTTTCGCCGTACTTTGGTAGAATACTAAAGATAATTTGGTACATTGTGAACGAGACAAATTGAAAATTTGTTTTAGTATATTGAAATCTTTGTTGTATGTGGAACAAAGATATTCTTCGGTGTGTAAGAGCTGAACGTGAGTTCGTATGTCTCAACAGGTTGACGTTTTGATGTCGAGCGAAATCAAGCGGAACATCATCGTCTGATGGACGGACTGAGCGGGGTTACTCGATCCCGGCGTGCCGTGGTTTGATTAGATTTTATGTGCTTTTGATATGTTGCGCCTGATTGCGGTGTATCGTGTTTCCGTTGTTGGATAACAAATCGCTGTTAGAAATTTGCGGTTTTATTTTTTGTGCGTTCAGTTGTGAATTCTCCGGGTAATCTTGCGTTTCAAATGTTTCAAATACAAAAATTTTCAGTTTTCGGGTTTATTGGCAGAAAGAACTTGCTTCCAGAAACCCCCGGTGCCTAAATATCTCCTATTATATATACACTGTATCAATGATAACTTGCGACTGCGATTCTTATCCGGTGACACGCGAAAGCTAACTACTTTGGTAAAATTAAATAGCTAAGTAACAGAGGGCCTGATATTAAGCAAAATATTTTCCTGATGAATTGTTATAACCTTTTCATGATATTCAAATAGATGAATGGACCCTTTAAATATTGTTGGTAATACCGACTGTAAGCCAGTCAAATAAAAGTTTTATTTTTTTATAAAGATCAGTGGTACGGAGGAAAATGGATATTGTTTAAATGGTACGCGAATACTAAAAATTTAAAAACATTGCTTATTTGCTGCTATAATCGAGTGCTTATACCTAATATTCCATAGACTTCGAAATCTCTTAGGTAAACATAATAATGGAAGAATTTATTTAATTGTTAGCGTGAGTTTCGGTTTAATTTCTCTTACAATTTTTTGGCAACTTTAAGGATTCAGCCATGCTGCGTTAATTCATTCTAAGTGGTTCATTAAACTATTAATTACTCGTTGATGAACTTACTAAGATTGGAAAGAAATTCATCAAGATAGTCGCACACCTTTTGCAGGTTTGAAAAACAAGTTGCTTATTATACTGGAAGAACCAAAATAATATTCGATGGTGAGACACTACGTGTAGAAATTATGACATTCTGTTATGGCAGTGAAAGAGTAACATTTTACTTGCCGCCCAGGACTTTCAGACATAGTTTTGGCGCATTAAAGAGACGGGAATAACTTTGTGGTGCGATGTGATTTAGTTGTTCTTATTTTCTCAAAAGTCTCTATTATTATAAAAAAAATAATCCATAAACTTTACTTTAGATATCAGAACATTTCACAGATAGCGAATCACTTTAGTGGCTAGTAATGAAAGAAATCGATCAAGTGACAATTGAGTCAGTGACGTCAGAGATTGGAGAAAATCGGTTCCAAAAAAATGGGACGCGTCCGTTTTTTTTACAAAATCTAGATATTTACAAATTTCTGCTTCACATTCGGATTCTACGGAAAGAAACATACCATAATCTGTTGTAAACTTGTTAGATTTGTTTTGCTGTTGGCCAGGGTAGTTATTTTGTTACGATTATTGATTGTATTTTTGACAAAATAAGAAGTTGGAAGTCATTTCATAGATTACTAAACTCAAAAGTTTTTTTTATTAAGTTAATGGTGGAATACAGATATCTGTTGTAAAAAAAAACCAAAATAAAATGTTTTTTTTTTATTATTTTAATATAAGAAGTAAAATCATTTACCAAAGTCGGTAGAGACCCCTAAATATCATTTTAATAAAAAAAATACTGGAGGTAATTGTTTTTCTGTTCACATAACATTTTAGGCAGGTTGCCTTTAAAAACAATTTTTGATAAAATAAGAAGCACCCTTGCAAGCCCCCCTGCTGAAATAATTGATTAGAATTTTTATTGGGAAACCACCTCGTGAAAATCGAATAAAAATTTTCCAATCCAAGAATACTAATGAGTAATGGATCCTCTAGGATAGTATTGTTGTTATAGACACTCTGGTTCGTATAGTTAGACACCAGAGATCGTTATTTTCCCGTCAACCATTAATTTTGCGGTCGGCGCGTCCGAAGAATTCCAGGACTCGCGCGGCCCTTGACATGGTTCCGCAACATCGGAAGGTCAGTATTACGCGCCTGTATTACAAATTTTGCGACCTTCTCCAGGGTTGGAGATGCTGTTCCTATACTCTCGGTTTCACATAGAGAAGATTACCGATCACAAGTCCAAGATCTACGAATATGAATGTGTCATTTCCGCAATCGCACATTTCGTTGGAATTTCTTGGGATAACATATTATACTCGTATACCATCATGCAACTGTGCCGACTTGCTGTGAAATTTGATGTGAATGTTGTCCACACATACGTACACGTACATACACGTTTCTACCACATAGAAAAGTTGTAGATAATCATTCGCTCTATAGACAGAAAATTTTTTATACACGGTACGTGTTCCATCTAGGCGGAGTGGAATTTGCCTTGCATTCCACAAGTCCTGAGTTAGCATCCCAAGATAGGCGCATACGTAGGTATACACTCCGTAGCCGTGCTTCGGGAGGCACGTTAAGCCGGTGGTCCCGTAACCAGTCTCGACCTTTGGTTTCGATAACATTTATTTCTTGGTCACACTTGATAACGTGCCTCACAAACAGAGACAGGCATTGGCTTGGGAGGACATTTTCCCTCTCCGGTGAAGCCAGCCCTCCCCTGTTCAGCCAGCCTGTTTTGGATTTAGTTTTGGTAGGCGAGGCGATATATACTACCCAATCGCCCATGACCTGTATCGTAGCTGAGCAGTGTTTTTTTTGCGTGTTGGAAAAGGCCTTATATTTCTAGTCGTTGAAATGGTTGGATGTGGTTGTTTGAGGTTCTTTTTCAATTACATACATTTGTTTTACAGAGCAGTATAACATACGGTTGTATTTTATATTATGAATATACAGAATGTGAAAAACAAACAAACCTCCATATTAGGTATGCATTTATTATTCAATGAGTTATAGATGTTTTTAAATAAGAGTAAACATGAGGTACTACCGGATGTGTCAGCGTAGATGTGTCAACGATATTTGAATGGTGTTTTCTTCGTCCAACACGGTGGATAGCGTGTTAGGAGGCCGCATTATTTTGTAAAAACCATTTTTTTTTGTTAAAATACAATGATAATGAAGACTTGCTCAAAAATTGTATTAGCCCGCATCTTTACAATACAAAAACTATTAAATTTTTGAAAGATAGAAATTTAAAATTAGTTTTAGTTAGATTCATTGTTGAATACCTTAAAAAAATGTCAAGCGCCTATTGGCAGAAATATACAGGGTTAGCCTAAATTACCGTAACACCTAAATACTTATCCAACCAACAGTAAGAAATTTCAAAAAAAAATCAAACAAAAGTTTTTTGACTTTAAACAATCCATCGTTCAAATATATTTTTATCATTTTATTATAGAAATTTCGTAAATTTTTTTTCAAATGCATCAGTCTGTATATTTTTTACGTTTTGTAATTCTAAGACTAATTCAAAACATTTTTTATTGAAATAATTGCATCAATAAAAAAAGAAATAATTGCATCACCTTTGAGTTATAAGCAATTAATTAAAATAGTCCAAATTACCGGAACACCTACATAATTCTCCAACCGTAAAAAGTATCTTTAAAACAAACTCTCGCTTAAATATATTTTTAATATACAGGTGTTTATTTTGTTATGGAAGTATGGAAAACTTTTTTTTCTCATCAAACGTCCTGGACATTTTTATTTTTTAATTCTAAGAATTTTTTGTAAGTTTGATTAATTGCTTATAACTAAAAAATGATATTTTTTATATATTTTAAAAAAATTTATAAAAAAATTAGAATAGAATTATAAAATGGAAATATATACAGGATATTCCATTTGAAAAAGATAAGTTTACCAGATTTCTATAATAAAATGAACATCCTGTTCATTAAAAATATATTTAATGATAGCTTGTTTAATGTCAAAAAACTAAATGTAAAAATATATACCTATATATATATATATATATAACTTTTTTTTCAAATGGAACACCCTGCTTCCATTTGTAAAAAAAGTTTACGAAATTTCTATAATAAAATGACACCCTGTACATTTTTACATTAACAAGTATATTAAAAATATATTTGAATGATGGATTGTTTAAAGTAAAAAAACTTTTACTTGAATTTTTTCAAAATTTCTTACCGTTAGAGAATTATTTAGTTGTTACGGTAATTTTGGGTAACCCTGTATGTACCTATAATAAAATTGACCCGGTAATACGGCAAAACATGATTTTAAAATTTAAAATTCAATTTTAATTCATTTTAAAACTCAAATGTGTACTGTACTGTACTGTACTCTTAATTACTACCTTTAATGAAATTCGTATTTAAAAATTCGTAATAAAAGGTTATGTATCTATAGATAATTGAGTACCGTAAGGATCACATTTGTCACGTTTGTTGACATCCACAGCGCCATGCGATAACAACTTACTGGCAAGTTGACGGAAGTCCTACAAGACTCCAACATTAACACATTAATTACTGTACTCTCATAAGGGGCTTACAAACTATAGGAGGGCTCTACATCCAGAGTAAAAACTAGTCACTAAAGGATTACTTCGAGGATGTGGTGTCTACAAGCCTTTTTTAAATAAATGTGGCCAATGCACTGCATTTATGGAAGAGGAAAAGTAATGCCATTGGTATTAAGTTGGTTGATAGCTAGTGATGATAAGAAGCACTTGATGTATGGTGAGAAAATGTGTTAATAAATATGAGAAATAGAGATGAACAGTAAATGTCGATAAAACAATATCGGAACAGACGGAATATGTCGTCCTTGCACTACCAACTAGTTAGTCCTAGGTAAACAGTTCAAGTTTGTAGAATATTCATACAAGTATATACACAAATTTGTGCTACAACGTTGCGAGTTGAATAAATGCTCCATTTGTTTATAACATCAAACAGATACTGCGAAGTACTCAGTCTATCAATTTAGGCAATTATTCCCGACCCTTTGTTGTTCGTACACGTAATTGTGGCAGCATCGATTGCGGCCGCATACCGCCGCTCCGCCACCGTTCGCCCATTTCCAAAAATAGCGGAGAGCTTGATGTTGTTCCAGAAGGGAGTGCCGAAACCCATCATCATCTCTCCTCGGCAGCTATCCCAATTTCTCCGGCACTCAGCGTCTCTCTTCTCTCAAAACTGAAGAACGTGATGGAGGAGGACAAAGGTGAAGTACCGAAGGGTACGGGACGTTGTAACCGGCCATTGTCTAAAATCTGCCAACATCGTCGTTAATGTTATCTGTGACGTAACAGCCGAAAATGTCGGGAACAAGACGCCCGGGAGATTCCTTCTTGTTTGCGTGTTTGACGTCACAGCGATTCTGAGAACGGGTATATTGTTCTAGATATGTTTGTGCAAATAAATAGGAACGTGTGTTTAACATAAACAACACGTACATCCATGGAGGACTTCTATTTGTGTTGTGGTGATAATCCTGCACTGTGGGACAGTGGGTATATGGGGCGAAGTAATGTCGTACGTGTTTATCATCGTTTAAAAATAGCTTTTATAGACCAAGAAGAACTTAATTACGTACTGCGTGGGTAGATATTGTTCGCACCGTTTGAGGAGATGGCTCGTTTAGAACCTTGTTGTTTGCTATCAATATAAAATAAGTATAGATATCTACATTGCTAAAACATTTAGGACACGCACTTGCAGGATTTTTCAAATTGGTGACATACCCAAGAATTAAGTGATAATCTCCTTCATTCAAGGAACTCTTGATTGTGACCAGCAACAGTTCATCAGGAAGTATGTGAACTTACGATTGGTGGTGGGCACGAGTCGCAAATTTGCTGAAGAAGTGATGTTTTCAATTGCTGCAAGAACCAATTCTTTCATTCCTACTCTCATGTAATGAAACCCCCGCAGTTCAGTACACATGCCTTTCAACAAGTAAGATACAAAATTTGATGTGGCCAGGCACATGACTTTATCATACTATACATTAGTGGTTCCCAACGTGGTGAGAAGCTCAGCGAGCCTAGGCCGCAGAGAGCGGCCGAAAAAGCAGGACCTACGGGCACGAGAACGGCATCGAGTTGAATGTATGGTATCTGGACGACTTTGGGTGCGTCGTGTTAAAGAATAAGCATTGTCAAAAGTGACAGTCGTCTGAGAAAACGTACGTCCAACATTAAAGTAAATCTTTTCACATGTTGTAGAAAGAGCGATGGCATGACAATCGCATCGTAACTAGCTCATGTCACGTGGCCTTCGACCAAGCATGCTACACCAATCACAGCGCGTTTTGGTTTGACTCATATTTAAAGAGACGAGTCCGATTTTAATATGATTAGTTGTGTACGAACCGATCTTTTTCCTAAAAAAAAAACGTTTGCGGACGGTTCTGGTATACGTTTGGCACTAATAGAGCGTATTAATTTTTTATTTTGAGACTTAGTGCAAGAATTTTTCAGATTTTAGCGGAAAATTGTCCTTTTGGGTCCCCAAAAGGACACTTTTCCGCTAAAATCTGAAAATTTTTTTTCGACACGATTACAATATTTTGTCATACTATGTATGATAAAGTAAAGATCTGATGTGGCCAGGCACATGATACAGCAGTGTCAAACGCTGATGTGCTGACAATACTGTCAATAGAATAAAAATATCTGCAAAATCCTTGCTAACTACTTTTAAGACAGTACGAGCGATCTCGATGAAATCGAATGTGGTCATGCAACTGAACTACCGTAAACTGGGATGAATAGGGACATAGGGGTGAATTGGGACACAAACTGTAATAAATAATTAAGTGTCTTTTCATTAAAAAATTAATTAACTATTTATTACAGTTTATGTCCCTATTCACCCCTATGTCCCTATTCACCCCAGTTTACGGTATTAATTTAACCAAAAATGTCATAGACATAAATTATACAAAATTTCGTCTACTTTAATTTATTATTTAACTATTTTGACGAAATGACAGAAACGGCGGCTCATTTCGAAAATCGTTGAAAAACGGATTGCAGATCCTGAAGCGGCAAATTAACCTGTAAATTTTCACTGCCTATGTAGCTCAATTGGGAGAGCCCAAAAATTATCGTCACCTGCATTAATTATCATTCGCTTCTGTAATTCATATAAAGATAATGCTATAAAGGTGCGTCCACATCAATAATCATAATTTCCGTTTTGATATTTCCACATTTCCTACTATGTCCGATTTTTTACTTATTTTGGTCTCTACCATACGTACAACAAATTTTATTTTATTAGGTTCTGTTTTTTAAAGTTGTCTTGTCCACTTTCACAGTCTATCAACTTCTGTGTCCATTGTGAGATTTCGAGGATACGACCAGTGAAGAACAACCTTTCAAACAAGACCAGAATTATCAAAATCGGTCTACGCATTTCGGAATTATGCGCGAACATAAAAGAAACATATTCAAGGGGTTATTCCCCGAACGAATATTTTGCCCTTTGATGATTTTTGAGAAGCTGCTTTGCCGAAAGATACAGGCCGAAAACAACAAATTTTATTACCAAAAATTACATGTATAAAAGCTAAATAAATAAATAAATAAATAATAATAAATAAAGTAAATGTACATTCTGAATAAAACTTTTTACGTTTGTGTGTTTTTTTAATCTTTAAAAACTTACAGTCGTTTGAAATCTCAACTACGTACAGAAACATAAAATACAATATGTAGGAAATAAATTTAAGTAAAAATTTAAAATAAATCGAATAAACACATGGAGAAACGAGTAAATTCATATGATACTTTTTACGGCTTAAAAAATGTAAATAAATTCCTAAGCAGTTACAGGCGCTTAGTTTTTAAGGAATTAAGAAAACATCTGTTATAAATAAGCCCATATCGATGACCTAGCTGCAATACCACGTGTCATCTTGGTTAAAGCATAAGTTATACGTGGTATTGCAGCTAAACCATCGATGTAGAACTTTTTGCTCAGTATGAAACTATCTTTACTAAATTTTCCTGGAAAAAAGTGTATAAAATATACGTGTCGAATTGATAACCTCCTCCTGTTTTGAAATCGGTCAAAAAGTGGATCGCTTGACGTTATCCACGTCTTCTTTTGATTCGTTTGTGGGCGTCTACGAAGAAAACAAGCACATGAATTTCTGTTCTTTTTTACCTTGCCAATAAATGTCTCGACTTAAACGATATACTTAACAAGAAAGTATCTTTCGCCGTGTAAAAATAGAATTTTATACATTCTATTTTTAAGCACTTCCTTTCATCAAAATAACTGGTACCTATCCGAGTTAGCAATTACACCAGCATTATCTCTGGGACGATAGAAACAAAATCTCTTCAACGCAGCAAAGTTGCAACTTCCACGATAACGCCTATTAGCTGATTGCAATTAGGTACTCTTGTCGTCCGCCTGTGCTACGATTATGGCAAGAGTCGCGCAGCGGCTGCAGCCGTCTCCTAGTTAAGTAGATGTTGGTCTACTAGTTGCAGCCTGAGCCTACTAGATGTTGGTTGGTAGGTCGTGAATCGTACACGGTTCATTCAGGTCCAGCCATCTCTAGCAAGGTAAACACCCGTAAATGATCCTGGCTGCGCTCGCCAAACAAAGAGGCGAAGGGACTGGAAGTGGAAATTAGCGGACGGGACGACGACGACCGCGACGGCTGGCTTGGTTCTATATATAGCGCAGCCGATACTCAGGTGTATATGAACTGCGTCGGGTAGGTGGTAGGTGTACATTATATCGAGCGCTGGAGATTCGGTATCAGGAGTTGTTCGTTCCCCCGGAGCCTGAATTACTAATATCAACTGGTGAACCGATTGCTCATACTCTGGAGCGGTCTCATTAATTATTGCTATTAGGGGGTGCATAATGGAATGACACTGTTAAAAGTATTTGTGTGCTTAGTTTACAAGTTTGTGTTCATATTGAGCTATTTCTTACATGCAGGCATATCGTGAAGGCATCCTTTTTAAATTGTCTCGGTAATGTTTGGCGTTCATGTACAAGGAGTATGTGCATGTATAAGTTTACAACCAAGGACTAAAACCCATTTGGTGATACGGCATTCAACTTTGGGGTTGCGATAAAAAAAAAGCCAAAATACAAAGTCTACCAAGATCACGGACCTGCACCGTGCTCTGGTGTCTCACAAGTCATCCAAGAGATAAAAAGATTTCCCGCCAAGCATGAATCTCGCCTAACCCATCACGTCAACGAGACCCTGCAGGTACTGAACAATCCGAATCTAGTGAGAAGACTAAAAGGAACTAAACCCTTCGAACTGTTTTGCGTTATGAAACACTGCTTAATAGTATGATCAAGTTATGTGCCTGGTCACATCAGATTTTTTTACTCATAGTGTATTACAATCCTGTTCAAATCTTCATCAAAAACTCTTTATATCTCAATAGATACATCACCGATCATCAATAACTGAAATAGTTGTCAGACAGCCTTAAAGGCTGTTTTTATATGTTGTGTAGGCTCCTTCGTTCCCCTGCTTACAGACGTCTGTAGTCCCCTACTCATAGTTTGTATCTGATTTGTTTCTCATTTATTAAGAACTTTTTAAAAATTTGAAAATTAGTGAAAAAATAAATAGGATATAGAGAAGCGACCGAAAAATAAGAGACGTAAATTAAAAATTGACGTCCCTTGGATTCGCACTAAATACTTTAGGTATCGCGCTCCTATTTGTACACCGATAGATGCGAAAAAAGGCAGGTTAATACACCCCACCAAAGAAACGAGGAGAAATGTCGAGGATCACACCAAGGTAAATGTGGAAAGTTACGAATTACCCTAAACGTTTACATAATATAATACACAATACGCTCTGTATCCAATAGTACACCCCTTGTCGTTAAGCACTCCAATTACCTATATGACGCATGCAGTGCAGAAGCCGTTCTATGTCGATCAACGTAGATGGAAGTAAAACAAGATCAAGTATTCAGGGCGCTGCGCGCTGCAACATATTAAATCCGGTTCGATGCCAGGGGCTCTATTGTTCACGACTAATACTCCGTTGAAATGTCGGATTTCTATATCTTGGAGAAGCCAACCTGCTACTGATACCAATGCACTGCGGGATTACCTGTTTGAGTGATATTGGGGTTTCGACACTTAGAATTTCGAATAGTTGCTTCCGGAACACTTCCAGAGTGTATGATTTTCTAATCTGAATGAATTGGAAGTAGCAAGTGATAGTATAGCTATTAGCGCCGGCCTAAACGTGGAATTCTGAAAGAATTTTTCCAACCATGTGTATCGAATTAGTGAAACTGTGTTAGCAAAACCATTATGGCATTATTTTAACGTGCAGCTGGACAGAAAATGTACCTTGGAGTTTTTATATTTGTGCAGTAATATGAATAATATTACTTATATACTTATATAATAATGTATAATATTAGTATGTACTATCCGCGCCAAAAAAAAGTCGTACAGCTAAGTTTGACATCATGTAAGTCTGGCTTGTCAACTTGACAGCTGGTGCATGTTTCATCCCATGGAGGAAGGTTTCATCCCTATGACTAATGTCAGAATGACAGCGTATAGGTTATAAAAGAACCATTTACAAAGCTACAAGGTGTACGACTTTTTTTTGGCGTGCATAGTACATATTTATTTCCTCGATCACCAATTCCGCAATCATACCACACGAGAGTAAAGTTTTTCATTATGTTCATAAAAATGTCGGTGCGTTTTCGAATAGATTTTTGGCGCTGAATCACGGCAGGTGACCAAAATGTAAAAAGAAAATCTGATGTGGCCAGGCACATGACTTTATCATACCATATCTATAAAATCAATAGTGTAGCTGCATAAGATTCTATTTGATCGAGATCGGTCGTGTCTGCATTAAAATAAAACTAGTCAGCCAGGATATGAATTTTATATTTTCGCGTTTAACCTACCTACTGTCATTCGAATGAAAATATCTGTCAAATACTGGCTAAATAGTTCTATATTAATGCAGACACGACCGATCTCAATCAAATACAATTTTCTCATGCAGCTAAACTATTCATTTTAGAGTTAGTAAACAGTAAATGTCCATAGATTTACTGTGGACTTTTTCGTTTTCGAACTTGGCCATTCAATTTATTATTTAACTATTTTGACGAAATTACAGAAATGGCGGCTCATTTGCAAAATCCTTGAAAAATGCTTAGGCACGGACGCACCCACGAACGCACCCACGCACGCACGCACGCACGCACACACACATTTTTTTGTACCTTGGTCAAATATGTTCAGGTGACCCAAAAGGACATATTTCCGCTAAAATCTCAATTTTTTTTTCGGCACGATTACAATACTTTATCATACTGCGTGTGATAAAGTACTAATGTTAGTTACTTAGATTCTAAGACATTTTTCTGAGATAAGCCATAAAACGGCACGTAGCGTGTCAGCAAGACTTTTTCTAATAGCTGTGAACACTTATGTTGTCTCTTTGGGAAACTATGTCCAGTACCTAATTACCGACAAATTTTCACCTACAACAGAGGTAAAATCAAATTTCAAGTACGTAAAAAAACGGCTATAAATTTACACAAAATTACACATTCCACATTTCGCTATAGACCCTATAAATTTTAACGGGCAAACCGAGTGACGCATTCCCGCGTTTATTTCCTTGTCGTGTATTAGTAGCGCAAGATTTTCGAAAAAGATTAGGAAAACATGTCAAACCGATTTTTACATATCTTAGCTACATATAATGGAATATATTGTTGGAATGTTGCGGTGTTCGTGCCAGTTCTCACTGCCTTTCAAAATGTAGCGTGATGGATTTCACATATGCATGTCCCTAGGAATATTCTCTTAATTATGTAACTCATGAACACCAATCGGTATTCAGACAAATGATGTTCTGCACTAATTTTGATATGATTTTGATATATTTCAACGGAATCGGTTAGTGCAAGAACAGGTAATCTCCAATTCTTGTATTTGGTGTAAACTAGAGTCAACTGTATAATTATTTGCAGCAATAAAATTATACATTTTACATATATATTCAGGAAAAAAATGTTTTAGTCAATATATTAGAATTAGTTGATCTGAAGTTTTATTTTTGCTCAAAAAGCAAAAAGCTTCTTCTGTACTTGCACTCAACAACTATCAGTTTAATCAAGTATTTAGTGACTGCAGAATCCCACCCAACTAATTACAATTAGGACAATTTGCAATCTGATTATCGAAACATTCTGATTATTAAAACAAATATTGACTGTAGGTATCAAACATTTACTAAATTTATTCAGTACCTACCTACACAAATCCATTCTACCTACACAAATTTTACAAAAGTTTCTATTTAATTTACAATGAAAAATTAGGAAATTAGTGTTATTGAAGCTAAGCTTAAGGGAAAGACTTTATTTTTTACCAAAATCCTTTTGTTTTTTTTATTTTCTTGTCCCATCATATTCCATTAATAAAATTATCATTACAGACTCGTATTTTATTTTCGGCTTCTATAGGTTTAGTTCTTGGACCTTTCGGATTTATAATTTATCCTCCATCAATATTTTAGTTGTATCATAGTTATTACAACTTTGTGATATGTCCATTATGTTCCTGAAATCGCCTACATACGAAAGGACAGAGGCCAAAATCGTTTCCTGTTTTCCATGTTTTCCTACGCTAATGATATACTGGTTTTATTTCATGTTCATTTGTAACGCTTCTTTTGAGGTATGTCCTTTCAATGGGCAGGTAAGTACCGCACCTTCTACATACGTATAAGAACAAATTAGGTTTGATACAGTTTCCCTTTGGTGTCTATTTGGCTTTATTTCGTTTAGGGTAACATTCGACGTAGAAATCCTCCGGTTTTACTTCGTTTTCTACCAGTGGGCCGACGTTGAAAGTGCGGAATGTTAACCGGTTGATTGAGTGCTCGCTTTAGCGATTGCACTTATCGTCGGACTTTCCTCGGGTTTTAAAAGACTCGTCTCGTACTCGAGGATCCAGGGAGTCGATGCAGTAGTAGTTCTCTTTTTTTTTTTGCACGAGGTTTCCGTTCATCCGGCTCCGTCACCCCAAAAAGCACTTCGCCCAGAATGTGTCACATATTCGTTGCGAAATGAAGTTTGCCGCGCCGATATTGACTTGAAAGTGCAATCACTCGTTTCTCTACATCTTTTTATTTCGACTTTTCAGACAGACCACGCTCACATCTAGTAGTTACCCACGTAAACCCACGGGTTTCTACTACTTTACGCCATGTACGTGTTTTTGCCATGATTTGATAAGTGTCGCCTACGTATATTTGCCATTTACCAATACACTGTGAATGTTTGCAATTTATTAAAACCATGTTAACTTAGTTACTATTCAAATAATAATTGGCATAGTCCTTGTTTTGTGACTTTTGCACTCCGTTCAAGGGAGTGCAAAACACCCGCCCATGCCAGATTTAGTTTAATATAACGTCATGACTTCCACATTGTCCAGGCGTATCTAATGCACGTAAGACAAACTCTACCTGTAGCTGCAGGTTTCGTACCATAGAAGTATGTCATATATAACGTAATGTTTATAGTACAAATTTACTGGAGAAAAATGTACATTTGTCGCAATTGGTACAATAATTTGTACACTTGTAGGCAATTCCGTAACACAACTTTTACAGTTTTTTTTTTATTTGTAATATTGATTAGCACAATTGTACCGGATTTTCTACATGTTCAGAAACTTATGTACCTAACGTATGTGCGCAAAACTCATAAAATAGTATGCTTCTATTCAATACAATTTAAGGATGGGAGTGCATGCTAATTTTGATAATTAGAAAACGCCGGTAGTGCTCCAAGGACGCAAGTAAACAAATTTCCCAAGTACACAGATAGAAAAGATTTCTTGTAAGAAATATATTCGTTTGAATTTATTCTTTTGGGTCAAAACATATTTCATTGACGCCAACAATATTTACTTCATTTAATACTTTAGTTCATTTGCTTATAGAGATTAATTTATTTGAAATATTTATTTAAGTGAAATAGATATATTTTGATACAAACAAAAATTACTTTCCTTTAAAGTAATATTTTTGTTTTTATTTAAAAAAAACTTTTTTTATCCCAAAAAAATCTAATTTTGATTCAAACATATAAATTTATATATAAGGAGAGATTTATTTCGTTTAAAGTAATATTTTTGGCTTAAAAATAGGTTTTCTTCCGCCAACGAAATCATATTTTGATTCAAATAAATATATTTGTACACAAGAAGAGATTTATTACCTTTAAAGTAATTGGATCCCAAAAGTCGCGTATTGGATTTATTTCCCTTTATAGCCCATGTTCGTCAAATTTGAATGTACTATATCGAAGATTCAATTTTGCCACAATGTGTCTCTTAAATCAATATAATATACAATTCTGTTTGGAGACTAAACAAATTCTTAGCGTATTACCGTTGGTTTGGTCATTTTCTAATTAATACTGCTTGTTATTTTTTGGTCTATCCCCAACACCCCTTTGTTGTTTAAATAACAAAAATTCATCCGTGTTCAATTTTTAGTTTTACTGTTACCAAACAATCAATTTGATACAAGGCAACGGCTGTAAAGAAAACATATTGGTATGTTTGAGCTATTATTAGTAGAGCGCTGAAAACATAGTACATAATATAGTTTGTAAATCTTACTCAGATATTATGAAATACACGATGTAGTCACATATTAGTTGTGTTCCCGACATTTTAAATGATTAACCAAAAATAGCGAGAATATTTGTATTTCACCGTCAATTTCTGGTATTCAATTTTGACACCTGACTTCTGGCCAGCTTTCTATTCTGGTGCAGCAATTATCGATCTACGATCACAATTGAAGATCGATTTGATCAATAATCCATTATGATCGATATTTTTGATCGTACACGCATTATTTGCAGTGTGACATCTGATAGTATCTGATGGTATGTGTTGATTTCACAGAAGATAGGAGACGATCACGAAACATATTCTTGTAAAAACGATATTTTCTTATAGGCTCAAGAGTATTAATTAGGGATGTAATGGAGGTGACATTTCGGTGACGGAGGCAGAGGCTGAGGTCAAGTGTCGACTTTCCCGGAGGCGGAGGCGAAGGTTATAAAAAAAGTTCTCCTTTAATAATCGATTATTCATAATCGGTAACACATAAGATGGGTTGGGTTGGCAATTTGTTGCATTCATATGGGTAGCGGAGTTGAACACGGAGAACTTATGCATGTACATACATATATGTGAACTCGACTTTTAAAAACAGATGATTAACATACGATGTGCTGGGTTGGGTTGGGTTGGGTTGGTGATTTAATGCGTTTATATGGTCAACACAACGAACTTACATCCAAAGACGCCCATCACGCACCTCGAGTCGTTCACTCATACCTCCGCTTGTACCTCAGCCAAAAAAGACGGAGGCGAAGGCGGAGGCGGAGGCGGAGGTTGAAAAACAAGCGAAAGTTCCGTCTTGACGGAGGCGGAGACGGACCTCCGTTACATCCCTAGTATTAATTACTTGTTTCTATTGGTCACCTCACACCGCTGTTTTTATATATGATGCAGACGAATGAAAGTCGAGCACTAACAGACAAAAAAATTAGATTTTTTGAGTCTTGAGATTAATTTGACATTGACCGGAATTTACTTTTTGTAATAGTAAATCATCAAGGCAACGAAAAAATAACTTATTTTTATAAGTATATTTGTATTTAAAGCATAAAATGACGTCATTTCCGGAAGTCATGCTATCCTCAAGAAAACTCAAAAGTTGTCTTTTTTGTGTATTAGCACTGCTTCAAATTTTATTCGTCTAACATGCTACATAAAAAAAGTATATGTATATACAAGCGTACGTACCTAGAACGTGGGTCAGCCGGTATATTAAATATTTAAATAAAGAATGATAAAAATTGCACTAATATAATTTAAAAAGTACATAATGTGGAGAATCAGACAAATTTGTCGTACGGCCCTTTGCAAGTTGTCACTGCAGCTCAACCCAGTTTGTAGAATCAACGTCATTTCTGACTTGCAGCATTATCAGAAATGTGCTGCTTGTAAGTGTTTCATCTACTCAAACATGATTTTAGTACATGAATAACGAGGAATTACAAAACAGCAAAAAATGGTTACGTACAATACTCCTTTCAAACGCGATCAGTGTCCTTTTAGCATATAGGTATTAATGATGTGAAAATACCTTAATATATGTTAACATTACTAACAGGGTGTTTAGCGGACTTTGCGGGCATCCACCGGATATGACGGATATTGTAATGCGAGATTCTGGCTGAAGATATGATGTACCGATTCTTGGCAGATTTATTCATAGTAAATATTGTGCAAACCAACAAAATATTCATCGATTTTAGACTGACTTTTGATTCCGATACGTCTTTTTTGTAGATTTTAATTAACCAATCAAATAAAACTAAACGTTTATACAGAAAATGCACACTAAATTGACCTGATACCAATGGCAATGGGCTATTATAGAAAAGTTGTGTGTTGCATGAAAAGGCACGTGCTAAAAAAACTGCTGTCGCCATATTAATTTCATATTAATGACACCATAACGTGATGTACAATTTAGAGGTTGAGATTTGGTAAACAAAAAGTCATATTCTTAGTACATACATTCAAATACAGTAAGAAGAAATGTAAATAAATATTGAATTGCATTCTATCCAATCTATCCATTCTCGAATCGCAAATAAATTTAAGAAAACGCGAAAGGCTGAAGGATCTCCTAAACTTCTATCATGATTAGGGTTGCCATATTTTATGGTAACACTGTCGGGACATTAGTGACCGGGAAACTACACAGTGTGATTTTACTTGTGTAAGCTAATACATATTATAAGAATTTAAGGAGCATTAATACACGCAATAATTCCTAACAAAATTGTAAAAATAAAAAAAAAACGATATAAAATAAGAATATACAGGGTGCGTCTTTCCGTAGGATTTTAGTATGAGCGCCGATACTCTAAATTATGTCCAGTTTTTGAGAAAATCAGTGCCAAAATGTACAAAAGAGGTTTCATTGGGATTGGTTTTCCCACTAACTGGAGTCAATTCACAATTTATGTTTGCTGACCTGATTTGCTGCAGTTCCGAAAAAGAACAGTTCCGAAAAAGAACAGTTCCGAAAAAGAACAGTTCCGAAAAAGAACAGTTCCGGAAAGGAACAGTTCCGAAAAAGAACAGTTCCGAAAAGGAACAGTTTTTCACAATTTAGGTTTGATGACCTGATCCAGTTTCTATGACAAAAAGAATACCAGAACCGGTTGTAATTTGTTCGATATTTTTGTATTAGTATTATATGCAAACTTATTGAAATGTATACACATTCTATTTAAAAAAAATAAAAATAAGTTTGACAGCCGGTAGTAACCCCTAAATATTATTTTAAGTTAAAATATTAACTTATAATTAAAAATAAATGCTGTAATTGTTATTCACGTCATATAACATTTTAAAAAGGTCAAAAACATGGTTGGGCCAAAAAAAGCCCAGTCTAATATACAGTTTGTTGACACATGGTTTACGCCCATGTAAGAGTGTCTTTTTTTCAATTTCCAAATCCATTATTTTCCTAAATGGAACACACAACGGTCAGTACAAAAAGCCTTCTTTAAATGCAAAGCAACCTGCAATAACAAAATGAATGAGAAAAATATCAGAAATAATATTAGGAATTTTTTATTGCTTAAATATTCATAGATGTTCAGAATTGTTAAAACCCTTTAAATATTTTTTTTGTCAGATTAACAATGAAATTTCCAAGAAAAGAAAGGAATTCAAAAATACTACTCTAGCGCGGTTTAGATCGTACTGTGGCAATTTCTTATAATAAAATGTAAACCGCACAGTTTGTAAATTGTTTTGTAGCATTTCCGTGTTGTAAAGATTCAAAAGATTTTTTTTTGTGAAACTTTGTATGTAAGGTTTAATTTAGGTATAATTTTTTTTTCGTTTTTCTTCATTTATTTTAATATCCCAGAGGCATTAGTAGCCATTAGGTATTTGTTAAATTTCTGAAACAAAAATAAATTGAAAAAACTTAAAAAGGTATAACAGTGTTGTTACACACTGTTGCAGTGATATGTGAAGAAAATAATAATAATTATTAAGTAAGTATCCATATAATTCCTGGTTTGTCAAAAAAATGGAATTTACCGCTATGACATGACAAAAGCCCAGATGACGATTAAAATTACGAAAAGATATAGTACACAAATAAAATAACTAGGTACTAAACACGTCGGGACTTTACACGACTTTATCGGGACGTCGGGACAACTAGGCCAATAACGGTGACAGTCCCGATATATCGGGACGGATGGCAACCCTAATCATGATCAATTCTTCTGCTAGGCTAGCGTGGATGTGTCACAGGTTGAATTTTGAGTGTCTGCTTTTTTGCCCGGGTCTCCAGGGGTACATCGCGGAAGGTCAGCGTAGCAAGCGTATGTTCTCGCGGAACCCTTATTAAGTTATCCCGGGAACAGGGTTGGAAGACGACGAGACAACTAGGCGCTGGTATAAGTGGGTCAAGACCGTGGTCTAGATTAATGTGGACCACTCGTGGGGTCCGTCGTCGTCCCCAGTAACCACCGATTCTGGCGGAAGACGATCAATCATCGCACGATATGAGATTATGCTTTGTCAAGGTCACGGGTTTTAAGAGTTGCGATAATTGCGGTCGAAGTCGTGTGATGTTTCATGCTGATAGTTGAGGAGCATACTTTCCATATGCATTTTGTCCAAAATTTGAAATTTTCTACCAAAGGTGAATCATCTATGAATGGGGAGCTACAATCTTCTGTATTAAAATTGAGTCTAAATGCATTTTGTCACGTGTAAAATTAATAAATAATAATAACAGCATTTTGTCCAACGAATTTGTTGTGGCTGGTCAAAGACAGTTTTGTGTTGTTATTATCATATGTTAAATGTCAAATTGAATTCAAACTAAGTTAGGTAATAATGAATGTAACTGAAGGAGAGCATGTGGTTGGTGATATTGGCCGTAGTAGTAGGAAACGAAAACGAAAGAACACTGCAAAAGTGCTCAAAGGTGATAAATTTTGTGAAAATCTGGTTTTTAAAGGAATGAAAGAGAGGCGTGTTCACTGTGTTTCATATTGTTTTGATCTCCAACAGAATCGGGTTTGACTGAAGTTGCCGATTCAAAATGCATTCTCCGCATAGTAACTAATTTTATTATTTTTGTGTTACTGACATTGATATTAGATCTGTTCCAAAATACCGTTTAGGTACGATACAAACGCTACTTCTTATCATTGCGTTGTCGGTCGTAATATAACTGCTCCATCACAAAACACGATACCTGAACGGTGTTTTCTTCGTGTTGGAACAAACCTAATATGTTGGACCAGATGTCTCAACACTACTTTTTAACATTAACTTGTCTATCGTAACATAACCGGTCCATCACAAATCACAATATCAGATCGGTGTTTTCTTCGTGTTGAAACAAACCTATAGAAACACCAGTGTTTTCTATACTTGGATAGAAAATTAGGCAAAGAAGGAATCTGCCGAAGTTTACTTAGTATATAAACAAAACGCAGTTTGTTCCAGACTGACACACTAAATTCAGTTGAAGAAAAACTGGTTAATCGACGGTGAGATATTCAAGGAGAAAGGAAATTTGTCGGGCAATTCCGTCATACGAAGAAGCAACCGTAGACACGTGTTTCGGACTATTAGTCCTCATCAGTACGGTATAGCCAAGGAGCAAGATGGACACTTAATGGAAAAACACTCAAAAGGAGACCATAAAGTGACTGGTACACCCCAGGTACATGGGGTGTACCTGCCACCTCCGGCGCGACGTCACTTCTTGTCTTCGAATCATGAAGATGTTGGGACCGAAGCACCAAATTGGCGACATTGGTCACCCCCTTTATGGTCTCCATTTGAATGTTTTTCCATTGAGTGTCCATCTTGCTCCTTGGCTATACCGTACTGATGAGGACAAAAAGTCCGAAACACGTGTATACGGTTGCTTCTTCGTATGACGGAATTGCCCGACAAATTACATTTCTCCTTAAATTCAGTTGTCCAAAAAATTTTTGCGTTTATTTCGGAAAGTATCAAAACTAGATTTTTGGCATCTGGACACGATAATTATATGATTTTAGTTGCAATTTTTGTCAAAATTAAATTCTCGGTAAATTTAACCACAAACCTGTAATAGTTGCACTATTTCTGAAAATTTCATACATATTTTGGATAAAATGTATATAGAAACTCTGCTACTCAGTTGCATTCATTTTCTAATTTGAAAGCAAGAATGCACGTCAGCCGTGAAGAGTTGTCTCTTGTTCCAGAGGATAGTCATCATCCTTCCTTACGCTGTTACGTTTGAGTCAGAGATGTTGCCAATGCTTTTACCTCGACCTTCTCTGCTTCTTTTACGAATAATGTGCAAAATCTCTTGATAGATGATACTTCTTACATTCCTTCCCTTACCTTCCGTGCCGTGACAGAGGATGCTGTCATTCCACTGCTTGGAGGATTTCTGAATAAATGTACTGCTAGCCATGACCTTGTTCTCAGCTTCTTGCTACGGGACTGTAGGCTTGTTTTCGGCTTTCCACTTCAGTATATTTTTAATTTGGCAATTAGAACGTCTACTTTCCCGGATTTTTTTGAGGATGGCTAAAATCTGCCCAGTGCATAAGAAGGGTGACAATGGTGTTATTACAAATTACAGGCCTATTGCAATATTGTCGAATTTTCAGATATTTCATCACGTAAAACCTTACGTATCACTGAATCAACATGGTTTTGTCCCTGGCCGCTTCTCTATGACCAATCTGGCGATATTCACCCAGTTTGCTGCTGAGATCGGGGATGGTGGCGGTTAATTGGATGTACTGTACACTGATTTTAGTAAAGCTATTGATATGATACCTCATCAGACCCTTCTAAGAAAACTGAGTCTCTTCGGCTTCTGTCCAGAAGCATTGAATTTACTATCATCTTACTTGCACGACAGAAGGAATTATGTGTTCTATAATCGTTACAAATCCCATGAGTATCTTCATCTGGCGTTCCACAGGGATCAATCTTGGGGCCTCCATTATTCCTTCTGGTTATTGGAGACGCTTACTTGTCATACTCTTGCGTATGCGGATGATTTGATCCCATACGATCTGAGGATGATTAGATCCCATACGATTTGAGGAGGATGTGCGATTGCTTCAATTTAATCTCAACCGATTCGGTACATGGTGCATCGATTTTGGCTTACCGTTAAATATTGAAAAATGCCAAGTAATGTCTGTGACTCGCAAACGGAAGCCAATCCCGTCTACCTACACTCTATCAGGAAGAACTTTGGTACCGGTGAACACCATTAAGGATCTGGGAGTTTGGTTCGACGGAGAGTTATCGTTTGCTGGTCAGGTTGAGAGTGTGTGTTCTGCGGCGTCCCGTTCCCTTGGTTTTGTGCTCAGAATGTGTGAGATGTTCAGCGATCCACACGTTTTTGTACTTTGCATTTGTTAGAAGCAAGTTAGAATATGCTTCTACGGCCTGGTAGCTTTACTACATTGCACATCATTTGGCCATTGAGAGGATCCAACGCAACGGTTTAAGTTTTTAAAATATCTCAGCTTTCGCCAGACGGGTGTTTATCCTATGCAAGGTTCCGTATATGAGCTCTTGCTGCAGACACATGATTTAGAGTCGTTACACCACCGTCGTGAGCTACATAGTGCGGATTTCTTGAGGAAGCTGATAAACAACGAGTTGGATTGTCTGTCATTGCTTGGCAGCGTGCGCTTTCATGTGCTGAGGACCTCTGCCCGATATGCGTCAACTTTTCAACCCATTCTGGCTAAAACTAACACTGAGTTGAAGGCTCCACTTAATCACATGTTTCGAAATGCCAATAGTGCTTATGCGAACATTTGTCTGGTTTAGTGTGTATCTTAGATTATAATGTTGTTTCGCTTATAATATTTTTTAATTCAGTTTTTGTGTCTGCGTTGTTGTTTTAATTATTACCTATTATTGTCATTGTAACTTTTTTGTTAATCTTGTAAATTTTGTCCTGTAATTGGTAACTGTTGGGCAAATAAATGAATATTATTATTATTATATTATTATTATTCAGATAGAACTTCTACAGACATTAGTAGAGGTGTAGGTCTGTCAAGAAGTTTTTGGATCATGTTCTTAATACAGTATTGAATGAGAGTTGGTAATTTATTATACAAGGTTTAATTTCTAAACATTGAAAACTAGTTGTATAGTAAAATAATTGTGAGTTATTCGGAACATCAATTATAAAAAAAAAACAAATTAAAGTTGTAATGTCGTTACATTACAACTTTAATTTGTTACTATTTCCATATACCGTTTTCAATTGTTTTCAGTTATTGTACGATTACATTGTTGCGACAAACTTTTGTAGCTTGAACTTGCACCGTTAAAATCAAAATCAGCATGCTCTAGTTATTTTTAGAACTGGACACTGCCCTCGCAAAACTGTGTAACCATAAAGATCACATTTTATGTGATTGCTTCACGTATGGACACGCTCGCGTGTCTTGAAATGTAATGTTCAAATTTTGAACTGATTTAACATATAGATACGATTGCAATTAAAACCTTAGATAGTAACTGTAAACTTTCATTTGCATTACAGATGCATTCAGTAGGGAATATGATTAAAAGAACTTCTGACTTCTGATCTGATCACAAAACTGCAAAAGTTTATAATAATTTGAGGATTTTTATTGACCATTACCGATTACAAAAAAAAATCCCAACACCCATACCATAAGAAAAAAGTCCATAAATAACTTTTGATTACAATTAAAATAAAACTAAAGTATTTTGTGAAGTGGTAAAAAAATACGCTAACGGTTTCGGAACGTCCAATAGCTGTGATTGCAGAATAATATAGTAATGTATTTGGTCTATTTGGCTCCTGTTCTTGGAGAATTTTGGCAAGTTTAATAAGAATATTGAAAGTGCCTTGATAGCATGATAACATGTTTCTGAAATTACCACAAAAGATTCCATTATATGGGCTACCAGCTTACCCAACTAACACCCATTAGATTATTTTCTTGGGGCTTCAAGAAACTATGTACGACTGCGCAAAAAGCTCCATCCTGCAATTTTTGGAATAACGCCCAGTTAAAGCCAGCGGACAAACATATTATCTGACAACAAAAATGTCCACTTTTCTCGGGTGTAAACTAGGGTAGCAACCGTTTCGAATTGAGCGGGACAGTCCCGATTTTGACATCTTGTCCTGCCGCACAATCCGTCCTGAATTTTGTCCCGCCTTTTGAAAATTTAGTTATTAAATTTAGTATAAATATTGTTTAAGTCAAGTGAATAATATTGAATAAAATAAAAATGACTTTGCTCCAAACTTAAATAAGCGTTCTTTGTAGAAAATAAATATATTAAATTTATTTGAGTCAACCAGCCATCACTAGCTATAATAATGTTGTTATGATCGAATCAGTATTAGTAAAGCACGGAGAGATAGACTACATCGTGTATTTCCTCATGTCTGACAGAGACATACTATATTTTCAGCGCTCTACTAATGACTCGATCATAGCATAGTAGTGTCTGTTAACTTCCTCCTCTGCCATCTTAAACCACAAACCACATATCTACAAAACAGTTAGTGAGATATTTTCAGTTCATTTCTAATAACATCTACAAAAAGTGAAATACTTTTTAAGGTACATTGTGTTAATATTGTAGTTCAGAATAAATTGTTACAAAATTACAAAACTAACTTCTAAGTAAATTCGACAAATAATTACTATTATAATATACAATAATAGTACATATAACATAATACATACACCAACCAAAAGTAGTCGCTAATATTCTCCTTCTCATATTGCGACTATGCGTGTCCTCGCCTTCTTTTGTTTTCACGTACATACGTGCAAACCTGTTTCTAGACCCCATTGCGTTTGGAAAATTTTAGCGTCTCCTAATTTTGACGCGTTTCTCGATGTATGTCTTCAAAATTACCGGTGTATTGGTTTATAAACTGAATAGATGTGTGACATTTAGTGTTAGTGATGCTCCCGTTGACTTTTGAATCTATTTTCCTTGAATAATATGTGAAAAATTGACGAAATAAGGTAGAATGTTTTTATACATTGTAATCGCTGTTGATTTTACTGGACTGCTTGAGTTTCAAAGTCACTTTGTGCTTGGTTTTCCATAATTTTGTATTCAATCAATAATGGCCCTTCGTAGAACATCCTGGATTATTAAAAAGTTCGTCATGGTAGTGTAAACGTAACTTAACACCGCCTGTTAATAATAAGCACATGCAAATTAAAATCATAATTAAAAGTAATATCTCCCGGAAAAACAAGGCAATCTGCTCGCATTCTACTCTACATATATAAGTAACCGGGTCACATACCATGCAATAAAAATCTAGTACGTGTGTAGCAGCGCGTCGATGGAGGCATAGCCGCCACCGCCTGTTACACCAGAATAGGTGCAAAGAGGCGAAAAAAAAAATAGCGCGAGCAAAACAAAGTGTAAGCGTGCTGTGAGAAAAACGTTGCGTCGGCGGAGAAAATGTGAAGAGAACAACAGAGTGGCCCGGAGTATCGACCTAGCGGTCGGGCGGAATGCGGCGCTGGCAAGCCGGATATAGCGGATAGCGGGCTGCTTCCGCCTTTCCCATTACGCTCAAACCCGTAACAAGACATCACTTTAGCCGCCCTCCGCGATGAACGTGCGAAATACCACCAGTCGACACTATGAAACGCGATATTTACGTGTTAATGTCGGTTATAAGGAAGTTTGTGGCTTGTTATTCTGTGATCGAGAGTTTGCTGACTGATGATTATGTTCGCTAGTTTGCTGTTTTATTACTGAATAGAAAATTAGTCCGCTAACTCCACTATGTATTGGCGATCAACAATAATCGTAACATTAGCTGTACACCTGTGGAGTTTGAGAAGTGGAAATACAGTAACTAATAATCGGTGTCACTTTTTCTGTGTTATTTTATTATTATCGTTACCTAGATTAATAAGCACTTAAGTGATTTTTGTCGTTGACATTTGTAAACCAAACAAAACAACACAAGTTTGTACATTGTTTCTCTTATTTCTACATATAGGCTAATAAGCCTATATGTAATTACATATTTATGTACCTACTGGTAAATATACGTGTTAAATTGCGATACTAATGCATGACTGATGTTCAATTGCAGACAACGTTGTTTATTTGAGGTTATGCTTATTCATATTTTTGGTATACAAATGCGGTCTTATAAATGTCGAATACTATGTTACTAGCAAAGAATTTTTTAACAATATCCAAATCCTATTGTGAAAAAATAATACTTGGCTAGTAAAATCTTATTCGACCTTTATTATTCGTTCTTAAGAGTAAATGTTAGTCACCGGCCTCAAAAGTTCGATGAAACTGAGGCGCGAGAGGAGGGAACAAGCCGCGCCCACTGTACACTCCGCAGAAAATGCAAGCAACGCACTGATTAGATGAGGGGAATCGCGGTATCGTTCTTTGGCGGCGAAGATCAAAGGGGCCGTGCGGTGTCGACTGGCGCCGAACCGTTTCCTAATAATTGTGTGCATGTTCTGAAATGCTTTTCTTGTATATTTTAAATACAAATACAATTCCACAAAACAATACAGTGATACAAATTAATTAATTGCTTATTATAACATTCCTATTTTACTACTAACTATGGTTGAACATTTTACCTTTTGTATGTTGAAAAAAAAATGTAGTTTTGGTAAAACAGACAGCTTTTCTTACATAAATCATTTATTGCTTTACATTTATTATTAGAATTAGTAACTAATTATCAGTTAGCTCCGAAGAAGCGAACAGCATGGTTCGCGAAGACAGTAATTATGAATTTTTACTCACGGCATAAACCGGTAACTATTTATCATCTAAATTTAAATGACTCTGGCCGTGAAAGCATTCGTACTCAGATACTTATTTAAATCCATTTAACGTTTTCTTTGTGCATCAATAATCTCGAATGTCTCGTTCGTACTTAGCAGAGATCGATACTTTCAGGTAAAACACACCTCATATAAAAATTCAATTTTTTATCGGGTTACGCAAGTAGGTGTTAGTAAATATAATATTCCTATTTTAATTCTAGATACAGTTGGATACTGCATTTTGAAATTGTACTCAAAATTATTATTGCTATGTATAGACTTGGTAGTATACGTACTTCAATTTCAATTGTAGGTATGAGAAAAAATAGCGATTTCGATAAAACAGGCAGCTTTATGTATATGTATAAGTCATTTATTATATATTATATAGATACATGTTCAAATATTTTACACCTTTATAAAAGTTTTTTGCCATATATGGTAGTCCGGCACGCTTACACCTATAAGAGAGTATTGCCCAAATTCACTAGCGAAGTTAATTAGCGAAGAATTACACTCACGTATAATATCTACATATACACTTACCGCAGGTACTCTCGCAAGTTATTAGTTTTCTTAGAACGCGGGCCACATAAAGGCAGCCGATTTTTTAATTTGCCCATATTTCTAGCGTCTGTTCTACGTCTGTTGTACAACAAGTCGATCTAAAGCCAACCATCCTACATAGATTGCGATTGCCCTGAATGCATTGCCAAGCGACAAGTGTTTGGTATTAATATTATTTTCTAAATCTATTGGTATTTACCAATATATTTGAAATTCTATGACGAAAAATAAATGACTGATTAAAAATTAAATTACTTGTATTTCCTTAGTAATAATTTATTTAACTCCATTAATTATTTAGTAGTTGTAACATTGTAAGTAGGTATTGCGGTTGTTGCACTATAAACCCTCGCGGGAACATGCGGTCCTAATTTATAAGTCGCTCTTTGCTGTCTGCGTAGAGTCCATCAGGACCGCAAAAAATTATTTCTCGTATTCGGTTTCTAGCCTATTTTGGTCGAAATTCAACAATTCATGTTGATCACATACACGTCCGCAAGAACATGCTGTCCTAATTTATAAGCGAGTCGTTGCTATCTACGTAGTACCAGCACGGTAAAATTTATTTTTCGTATGGCTTTCGTTTGCCGGGCGCGGCGCCAGTACACCTCCCGTGTCAACATGCGATCAATATTTTTGTTAGGCCGAAATTGCTTAATATTTGTGATTCCCCTGGCTACGTATTCATGCTGCTGCTTCAGACTGTACCATTTGAATTTTATTGGTCGAAGAAAATGATGTGGTGTTTATCCAACAGATGGCTGCACCGTACGACTATAAAATATGTTATTCTCGTCTCATTCACATGTTCAAAAAACCAACGGTTAAATCATTACAACATTCATATTTTGTTGTCATTTTTTTAACACAAGTTCATGAGGGCTCAATACAAAATGTTGTCATATTGCTTTTTTGATGTTTGGTTCGGATTTGGAAAAAAAAATAACAAAAATTACCAATTATTGGCTTCTTTAGCAAGGGTAAAAAACAAAACAACAACTCAAATGAAAAAAAAGTGGCATTCGTACCCGGTGTAATACACCTTTATCTATAATTTAATGTATTACACGTGATTATTAACACACAATTAAGCTCAGGATGTTTGGTTTTATGTAGTGTTGTTTTGTAGTACGCTACTACCTCTAGTGATTCCTCTTAAAGAATAACGGTCACATCTTCTTTTTGGAAAACATCAAAACATACAAGAAACAGTTTTCTTGACATATTGAGTCCCTTCTCTAAATATAATGGAAGCCTCTGGTGGCAAGATTCGTTATCTGTAAGAGCCTATCAATATCATCTGTCAGACCTTTTATCAAATTTAATAAAAACTTCTGTTAAACAACACACAACTGGCAGTGTTTCCTCATTTATAGGACAAAATGCTGGCAACAGCTACACTAAAGACTAGTAATATGGCTACACATAAAAAACTTGATTTATGGGTCGATTCTGTGTTTTCACTCGTAAAATTCTATAACGTTATAGATCTATAGCGTATAGGTTTCGATAAGAAATCCTTATAAAACTCTATAACCTCTCTATAACTCTCTTATAGAAAATGCCATTCTGAGCACATCTGTAACCGAAGAAAGAACATGGCGGATAGCCGCATCAGCTGTTCGGGTGGGATTTACAAAGCGTCGCCCCGTTTGATCTCACCAGTTGACTAGTTTAAAATTTGTATCAGTGCGGTAAAATAGATGAATCGATCAATCGGGTACGCCAAAGTAGTTTGTATCTTCAATGATATATTTTGTTTAATTTAAAACTTACAGATTGGCAATCATGCAGACTAGACTCCAAATCAAATTAACAGTTGGCAAGTCTGTTGGCATATTTCACAGTTTGGTGCTGTGATTGAGGTTATACTCTAACTGGCAATCAGGAGAATATATACAAGAATTCAATCGTTAAAATGAATCCACATATAGGAACTACCGGTGATAGTTATATGCTTCCGAGATAGGGCAGTTTGCGAGTACAACAAGCAATCAAAACATTTGTTTGAAGAAGGTACAATATTTCTACAGTTTATTGTAAATCCATGTTATTTATTATGAATTAATTGTAGATATGGGAACGAATCAATTACGATAATTGAGCCAGACGATTATTATTTATGATGTGAATCTACAGTTAAAACTTATGCTAATTGCAAAGGCCAACTGTGTTCGGATGAATCGTTGAGACTCACGTAGGCGAGTCAAATTGTACTGTTAAAAAGTGTGCAAATGTTCTACGCAAAATATTATGATTTCAAAGCTTTGGGACTGGATTAGTCTCCGGCATTGCGCCGAAGTCTGCGGCATTTGAGGTTAATCTCAGGTCTCCGGCAGGCATTCAAACATCTCCGGCAAAATCAAATATGAAGAGAGTAGTTTTACATTCTTGTAAATAATATATTGTCAGCTTAAAGCAGGCCTGCCCAAAGCGCGACCCGCGGGCCACACTCCGCTTGGCGGAGTGTACCAAAATAGGCGAAACCGGTTCGGTTGGACAGCCTGGCTTAAAGGTAAAAGTCATTAACTAACATTTTGTTACATTTGATGGAAACATGAATTATTTGTAGGTACAGATACTTATAAATGTGGAGGCGATCAATCAAAAGTGTTCTAAGTTGTCTCGAAAGCATTAATTCTCTGGAAAATATCATTATATATTTTATTGTCATTAAAGTCAGTTTTTGTAATTTTTGTTGTGTGATAAATTATACTTTAGTATTATAACTGAAACTAGTTAGAACACTGCATTACGTATAATTGTTTAAGGATTTTATTTGTTCATAAATATCACTTCAATTGTTTGAAATTTACAAATAAAACTTACACAATACAAACAAATATTGTGTTTTATTCCTTTATGTGTACCTATGCGATAAAATGAAAAAATATGGAAATATAATGCATACAGAATATTTATAGTGTCAATTAAAAAATAAATAAAAATTTTCTTAAAAACTGTTGTACATAATTTATGGTAGGTAAACATAATCATACAATTAAATAATAATAACATTTAACTTTTTTAATTTTTTGTGATAAATAGGTTTTTGATGGATAGATAGTTATTAATTATTTTTTTTTATTTGTAATTACCTTTTTAATCAAATGTAAATGTTGGAAAACTCGCAAAAAATAACTTTACCAAAAATCCCTTTTCATAGGAAACGACCCAGAACGTTTGCCTTCCATGCAGGGTTGTTATAAAAAACGTTTTTTTTTTAATTTAAAACATAAACTTGTTTTTTTTTATAAAATGGTGTCTTAACAAAACAATATTTTTAAACACTTCGCAAAAAAAAACATGTTTTAAACATGAAAAAATATTTTAAATCCCCCAAAGTTTTAAATAAGGAATCAAACCTGTTTTAAACATGTTTATAACAAAATATTTGTTTTAAAACAATCTTTTAAACCAGTGTTTTACAAACTGTTTAAACATTGTTTTAAAACAAAGTGTTTTAAACATTTAAAACAGTGTTTTAAACATGTTTAACACAAAATAGTTTAAAACAAAATATTTGTTTTGAATCATGTTTAAAACAATGTTTTAAAACATGTTTAAAACAATATTTTAAAACAAAGTGTTTTAAACATAACAACCCTGCTTCCAAGTCCTTTTGTTATATATTTCATCTCCATAATAGATATCACCTGAACACAAAAAATAACAATATTTTTAACAACTGGGAAATTCCCAAAAAAAACTTTACCTAAAATTCCTTTTTCACAGGAAAAGAACCAGGACCTATGCCCTTTTCATTGACAATATTCCCACAATAAAAGTAAATATTATATATTTACTGCTATATGTTTATTTACACAACAGTATTTTTCACAAAGCCAGCTCACCGGAGAGTTTCTTACGGTAAATCGTTCGCAGTGCAGAATCGCAGTACTGGGCAAGAAAATTGTTTTATCGGTCAGATCTATTTGAATTACGTAGATTTTTATTTATTTTTTATTTTTTTTTTATTTAAAAAATCTATCAGATCAATTAACAAAAGATCGATATCTTCGATCAAATCGATTATGATCAATCGATTGATATATCGAATATCCTTCACATATTTCTGAGGTAGCACATCTCCAATCCTTATAGTATCTATAGGAAGTTACAGCCACCGTCGGACCACACGTAAATTTAAGAGTATCTATAAAGGATCTATAGTCTATTGGGGTTCACAGAATCGCATATTACGTAACAGTTTACAGGTTTTGTCATAGTGACGTTATAGGACTGCTCAGAATCGCTCAGAATACCCTGTAACACCCCAATAGGAATATTTACGAGTATCTATAAGGGTATCTATAGCCTACGAGGGCACACAGAATCGCAATATTCCTTATAGATCTATACCGACTTACAGGTTTGACCTTATAGACGTTACAGATATGCACAGAATCGACCACTTAGTCCCAGTCTACAATTCACATGTCTTTCGTTCTAGAAGAGCTTGAACCTATAATGTAATTACCAAACCAATTAATCGACGGTGAGATATTCGAGGAGAAAGGTAATTTGCCTGGTATAGCGGAATTGCCCGACAAATTACCTAATTACCAATTATTAGGTTAATATTTTTGTTATTTATTAATTTTAACGGAGTCGCGACACTTTAATGTGAGATCTTGGGCACAAAAGCTCATTGGGAAAGAAATGTCTTCGGAAAGACAACAATTATTAAATTTTGTATAAATCCAGAGTGGTGAGATGAAAAGCTGTGTTTATTTGACATAGAATTACCGAATACAAATTCCTGCTATTGAATACATATATCAATAATATAGGTACGCTCTAATTATGATACACATAGAATTTATCTAGTTAGAACCGAATAATAAAGGTTGAGGATTTGTGGAAAAAATACCTCCGTCTGGATTTGAACCAGGAACCCTCTAATTGTCGATCATAAACTCTCCCAATTGAGCTACAGAGGCAATGGATATTTATAAGGTATCATTGTGTACCAAACTTCCATCTACCCGTAATAGGTCGCATCTACCCGACGAGTTTGTTATGTTCGTATCTCGGCATCATCCACGGAAGTGACAAATCCGCCTATAAATTTCCATTGTCTTTGTAGCTCAATTGGGAGAGCTTCTGACCGGCAATTAGAGGGTCCTGGTTCAAATCCAGGCGGAGGTATTTTTTCCACAAATTATCCAATATACTTAATATAGTTACAGATACAATAATCAAAGCTAAATGGCCACCTTGCCAACAACAAAATATGGAGAAGTGACAACTGATTATGTTGTACTTTCTTCTGTGGAATCTGATTCTGAAGGCTGAAATTGTAAATTGAGTTAGGTCTGAGAAATTATGGCGGAGGAATCAGTACTGCTGGTACGTCCTATAAAATAAGCATCCATAGTCAGCTTAATGTTGTATCAATTCTCTAATGTTATACATCAAATTATAGATAAAGGTGTATTACTTGCTGTGGTAATGTATACGTTTATTACGTGATAAAATATAACTTATTCATGTACTCGAAGAAGTAAAGTTTTGAGTGAAAAAAGCATGTAAGATATTGATATTTTTACGTGAAATTTTGTACACTTAAAGAGGAAGGTGTAACTTAGACCTATTATGTGATACTTTTTTCAATTTTAACCTGAGTTCTTCGTAAAAAAATTGCAAAATCAGCCAATTTTATGTCATATTCAGAAATAGATGTTGTCAAAAACGAACAGAACTATCAAAAATCTACCACTAGACGCAAAATTATATATCTTTTATCTTTAATTTGGTGTGTTTCTTTTACGATTATGTGAACTAATTGCTGAGAAAAAGCCTCAGAACTTTTGCGTGTTTTGCAAGCAAAACGTAGGGGGTATGGATTCCCCTTAAGGTGCTGCCAGACTTTGCGGTGAACACCTTCCAACGTCGAACGTTTGATAGTTCGTTGCAACGTGTAGCCGACGATCAAGCCTCGAGCTTCCAATGCCAAGTGGCCAACGTTCGGGTTTGGTCTCGCTCGAGCCATTGTCGGTATTTTGACCAGAGTCAAACAACATTCGAAGCATCGGTTGTTTTAGTCCGCGGGTACATGATTTGTTCAAATTTAGTTGTTTATATATAGAGTTTATATTAATTCAAGAATTAAACGGATGATTATAAAACGGCAACTTTTTGAATTATATTCGGTAACTTCACAGTAATGTGGATCAGTGAGCGTCAACATAACAAACAACCATAACCTGAAATACCGAATAGAGCACAGTGCTACACAACAACCTTAAAATATTTCTCACAATTTTGGTCCGAAGGTACAGTAATCATTTCAATTGATAATATGGACAGTATTAATGAGTATATTACATTCTAGGCTAACACACACTTGGTGACCCCTACAAAATCTTTAGACGAAGCAGTTTTCACCAAATCAGAATAAAGTTGAATGTCAAATAAGTAAATAGTTATTCCTAAACTTTTAAACCCAACATTTCACCGAAAGATTAAAATACACTCTCACCAGTAACCTTATTTCTTAGTTCATTATACTTTATTTTCCCGTAATTCGCTCAGCCTGCAATAAACAATGTCAGCAAAAGAACATTTCAACAAAAAAATCAAAAACAGTCCAAGAATTGCTTTCATATTTTCATTTTATGTAGTTTTTAGAACTGTTCGCATGACAATTGTTATAATAGAATCAAATTTGCCATGCATCTTTTTAAAACAAGCAGGTGGTAACACTAAATTAAAGTTAGGAATGTGCTTCGTAACGGTAGAAGTAGGACAATAATGGACTGTAACTGACCACATTAGATGCATGCTCTCCACGTGTACGTTTAGAACGCATTGTTTAACTATGGTTATATCACGATTTCAAAGAACCCCGCAAGCAAATACTGTTATGTTTAACAGTAATCAAAGCATCCACTTGTATGTCCTCATAACCAGAGTTCCAAATTGCAGTATTCCACAGTTAACTACAGTTAAACTGTAGTTATTTAGGGCCTATTACCACCACTGTGTAACATCCGGTCTTACCGGAACTCTATCTCATATTAAAAAATTACCGAGTATTATCGTAGGTATCGATACAAAAGCATTAGCTTCTACGTCATCTTCGAACAAAGCACCGCATGGGGTTGCATTGTAGTGGTCTTATACTCTTGCACAATGCACAGTCAAGGTCATTGTCAGGTAACCTCCTCTTCGTGAGGTCTTTGGGTGAGATTAAAATAGCTGGAGCATGCGATGATCTAGGTTAGGAGCTGTGAATAAGCGAAAGACATTGAAATATCTGAAGTGGCCACTTCAGCAGACCACAGCACGAAGAGAACAATGCCTCTCTTGGACCTCTTTTTTTCCCTAATGGAGCATAAAAACTGGAAATGTATTTCGACGAGGTACTTAAGTGAAATTACATAATTAGCAAAGTTTAATTTGGTTTAATTCGAGTATTGATGTAGTTTAATTACGGTTTAAATTTCAACGAAAAAGTATAGAATTGACACAGAAAATTGTCGATCGGTTTAATACAAAACATTGGACGTTTGAGAAGTGAACTTACCAGAACTTCAAGTGTTTGGAGGTGGAAGATGTGTCGGAATAATTTCAATAATCTTTGTTTTTCTTTTTTTATATAGGTTTTTATATAATTTTCTGGATGCTATACAAGTGTCTCGTAACTTGATGGACCCGAACCAAAAATAATAATTTCCTATAAAAAATGCGTTTCTGAACCGATTTTGTTCATCCTTAGAATAATAAAGTACGCAGTTAGAAAACATCTTATGCTATGATTGAAGTTTTGAGTTTGTTTAATAAACACTGAAAGAAAAAGAACGGTACAAAATTTTAATTACTCTAATTTCCAATAATATTTACTCATTTCAAATATTTCTTTGAAAAACAAATTGCCTATGTTGTGTTGATTGAAAGATATTCCAATAATAAAGCGTTTCAATCCAAAGTTATGCTACTTTTTGTATTCCCAAAATCAGTAGATAATGACAACTTGGGGTTGTGCAAAAAGAACAGTAGAGATTTTATATGCCGTATACAGCATATACAACATACTGTTTCGTATACAGGGTGAAACTTTAAAAAATAGTTTTATTATTTATACTAAAAAAACAGTGGTATTGGACGGTTGAAACAAAAACATTTCACTGGCACGAGATATCTAATTGCGTACTTTTGTTCATTTTCAATTATATACAGTGTGTATCAGCCAAATGGAATAAATTCGATAATAAATAAATGGGGGCGTGTTTGAAAAAACGCTCGGACACGTCGATTTGTATTTCTGGTTGCGCATTTTTTTCAGTAAAAACTGTTTATACAGGGTGTCTCGTGTAACAATGGCCAATACTAACTTTCTTATTTTAAAAGGAACACCCTGTATATTATTCAATTTTTGGATTCCTCAGTAAATTCTAGACATATTTTATGTACAATGTCCTATACCTATCTTCAATTGTTTCGGAAAAATTAAGTGTTTTCAGATTTATTTCAAAAATTAACATTAAAAAATAAAGTTAGTTGATTACAGAAATTCGATACAACACACTCAATACTTATTTAACATTTAGGTATTGATAACGATAAAGTAAGCAAAAACTATTGGCAAAAACCATTTCAGTGTTCTTTTTATGTACTGATGAAATAAAAACCAAGCTGCCCTAGCCTCTGTGCCTAACCTTAATAAAGTGTTGTCTAACTGCATGACAGGAGCTGTCAGTGTTATAGTTATGGTTATAGTCTTTTGAATTTCATTAGGTTATTATATAGGTTATTTCAAGAAAAATTTCCAAATTTGCCGCCTATATCCCAAGGGACAATTAGTAAAATAGAGAAGCAGTTTCGCGAGCTTGGACATGTAAGGCAGATAATAAAATCAGCTGGCAATGCAACAAGTAACGATACCAAATTGGATATTATGCTTGAGTTTGAGGAAACCCACATACTTCTACTCGACAAGCAGCCACAACGTTCGATGTTAGTCATTCAACGATTTTTAGAACATTAAAAGAAAATAAAATGCAACCCTATAAAATGATACCAACTCACGAGCTCATGGAAGATGACTTTGATAGGAGAACGTATTTTTGCGAAGAAATGATGGCAATGTTAGATAACAATGTCATCCAATTAGAGCATGTTTTGTTTTCTGATGAGTGCACCTTTACGCTTCACGGTCATGCTAATCGTCAAAATTGCCGCTATTGGTCTAGAGAAAATCCACACTGGATGAGAGAAGAACATACGCAATACCCTGAAAAGGTTAATGTTTGGGCAGGAATTGTTGGAGATAATATCGTAGGTCCCTTTTTTATTGATGGCAATTTGGATGGCAATAATTATTTAGCACTGCTCCAAAATAATGTCTTGCCAACTTTGACAAACTTATATCCTGATCCAGCAAACCCACAAGTTCCAGCGAATATGATATGGTTTCAGCAAGATGGAGCACCGCCCCATTACCGAATCAATGTCCGGCAGTACCTCAACCGAATGTTTACCAATCGGTGGATAGGCAGGCGAGGATCGATTGAATGGCCAGCACGATCCCCTGATCTGACGCCATTAGATTACTTCTTATGGGGATATGTCAAAAGTATTGTATACAAAACTAAACCCCTCGACTTAGGTGACTTAAGAAGACAAATAACGCTTGCGATTAGATCGGTTACGCCTGAGATGTTGATTAACGTCCGAAGAAATTTTTATTTAAGGCTAGGATGTTGCCAACAAGTTCGCGGCGAGCATTTTGAACATTTCCTACATTAGCGTTCACTTTTTTGTGTGTTTTATGTTATCAAGAAATAAACAGTATTATTTATTAGTTTTTTTTTTCTATCGAATTTCTTTAATCAAATAATTTTACTTTTTTATGTTAATTTTGTAAATAAATCTGGAAAAGTTGAAGATAGGTATAGGACATTGTACATAAAATATGTCTAGAATTTACAGAGGAATCCAAAAATGGAATAATATACAGGGTGTTCCATTTAAAATAAGAAAGTTAGTATTGGCCACTGTTACACGAGACACCCTGTATAAAAAGTTTTTACTGAAAAACGTGCGCAACTACAAATACAAATCGACGTATCCGAGCGTTTTTTCAAACGCGCCCCCATTTATTTATTATCGAATTTATTCCATTTGGCTGATACACACTGTATATGTAGGTATATATCACACTTGTTGTTTTTGAGGTGTTTGTAATTTTAGACGTTATTACTATTTTGTCAACGTTTTTTGAGTATAACACATTACTTGAAACCCAAACTTTTCATTTTTCATACGTAACTTTCATATTTAAATGAATGGCATTTTCAACGAAGCCTAAACCATCTGAATACATTGACGTGAAAAGCCAATCGACCTGACCGTCAGAAAAGTGAAAGCAAACTGTCATAATTTTGGTTCAATGAAAGAACATCCAAAACAGCTACAACAGCTCCAAAACACTGCGAAAACAAAAATTTGTCAAAAATCTATAGCCAAACAAGTGTGGTTTATTACGTGAGTCAGAAGCAAGAACATCATTCAATATTGGAAAAATAAATCACGGTGCCATACACCATCTTAAAAGATACGTGTAATTAGATTTTTGTGCGTGTGCAATATTTTCGTTACAAACGTCCAACTCCACAGCGTTTTGGTTAAAAACCATAAAAAAAACGATTTCTTTTCAAAATTTCACCCTGTGTACTAAAAAAAAAATGCTCTGTATAATGGTAATATAAAATCTCAACTATTCTTTTTGAGCAACACAAATCACATGTCATTACCTCTTTATTTTAATACACTTTCATTTCGCATAAAAGTGACCCGATATTATCAAAAATGCTTCATACCCACACATAAAGTTACATAACATTGGATTGAAACGATCTATTGTTGCGAATATGCTATGTTTCAATCTTCACAATGTACGCAATTCGTAAATTTACTAAATATTATTGGAAATACGAGTATGAAATTGTACCGTTGTTTTTTGCCCACAGTGCATAATTGTTTTAGGGCGTAATATTATTTTCACTTTATCACACGTTATATGACAAATATTGTAATCGTGTCGAAAAAAAGATTGAGATTTTAGCGGAAATATGTCCTTTTGGGTCTCCTGAAAAATGTTGACAAAGATAAAAAAAATGAGTGTGTGTGTGTGGGAGTGTGTGTGTGTGTGTACCCGTTCATTGTGGCGACGATTCCGTAGAAACTAAGTACTAAAGGTATCGGGACAAAGCTTCATATTATTTAGAAGTATCAGATTCATGACCAAACTTAGGGCTGAAAACCTTTTTGGGTAAAAGGGCTTAAAGGGACTGATGGTTTACTGTTAGCATTTTCCGACGATTTTGCAAATGAGCCGCTATTTCTGTAATGCCGTCAAATTAGTTAAAAAATAAATTAAAGTAGAGGAAATTTTGTGTAATTTATGTGTATGACATTTGTTGGTAATATTATAGTTTAGCGGCATGAGTAAATTCTATTTGATCGAGATCGGTCTTGCATTAAAACTAGTTAGCCAGGATTTGACAGATATTTTGATTCTATTGGCAGATTGTCAAAACATCAGCGTTTGACACTGCTGTAAAGTCATGTGCATGGCCACACCAATTTTTTTTTTTCGTATTGTTGTTTTAATACCACGCAAACATTTTAATTAAGTTGTGGATATACAATATAAATATGAAATTCAACAAATTTCAGCTTTTCTTTGCATCATCAGATCTGAGGTCTATTGAGAAATTAATTAAGAAAAAAAAGCAAAATTAATTTCGTCATAGATGTTTGAAATTTTGCATTCCCATAATTCCAAAGCGAGATGACATAACTTAAAATTTGGTATTTTTGCATAATGGCCACAATTATATTTGATCGAAATCCCGAGTGGTGAGGTCAAAAATTGTGTTGATTTCACATAGAATTACCCTACTTGATACACTTTCAGTGTGATGGGTGGGCAGTGGACAACACTAAATACCGCTACCGCAATCCAAGCTGTAACGCAACAAACTGTTTTATGGAATTACGATGCCGCACCGCTGATTATTATCAACTGTTTGCCTTTGCCTGGTTACACTGTTCAGTTCACACGGTGTGATGCACTATCCCTCTGTAATTTAATTGCATATCGGATCGAATGTGCTGGCGACCGAGCTGCTGCTGGTGCTGGTTGGTGCAGTACACGCAAGTTTCCGCTTGTAGCACTTGATAATGGGACGCAACCATTTCACGCTGTCGTTATTGGTATAGGGGCACTCTATTAATAGCACTAACGACACTGATATTGTTCACCTGAAATTTACTGCCGGTCTGACCGCTACACCTGCTAGAAACATAACTCCATTTGTTAGCGACCTAATAAATCAACATGCCAGGCTGATTGTAGATGGCGGGCATTGCAATCATCGACGGCAGATGTCCTGTATTCGAAAAAGTGTTGATTGGGAGAATTTTACGGTATGATCTTTCATTACTGAGGAGAATTAAAGAGAACCTTGCTGGTAGTATAATTGTTCAAAATTGCCCAAAAGCATTTAATACAATTTTCTAATCTCAAAACCCCATTCAGATGTATTTTTTTTATGTTTTTTGGCAAAGGAAATTTTATATTTTTTTTATTTTTATTAAACTTTTAAGGGTTTTGACCAACTCTATAATTTACTACTAGGCAGAGAGCGGAGTGAAAATACTAGGAGATGCATATGTTCAAGATTGAAAGAGACTGTTAAATATGAAGTATACGGGGTGAAAACAAAGTAAGGAATAATTGCTGTAACTTCTCTAATTATTATTTTACAACAAATTACTCAAATAAAAGTGTTTAGCTAATTCTGCTGTTGCCATAGCAACCACAATTTTCTATAAAACCTGGTAGAGGATTTCTTTCTAAATCAAGTGGTCAAAGTTATAGGCTCACCTAATAACAAGTTTGATGAAAAAATAGAAACCTCGAAATGGTCTCAAAGTAAACCTTAAATATACATTTTACCTGAAATCGCGAAATAAGTATTCTTGAAGCACTGATAACGTTTCAGATAAACTTTTTTTCTCAAAATGATGCCTTCTATGAGTATCGCTAGTTACCATATGGTACACATGTCATAGATCACCCTATATTATGGATTTTCTCGTCGTAAAGAAACTACAAAGCATTCCCATTTAAATGACAAATCTATGCGATAAATGTAAATTTTATTAACAGCCAAGATTTAAATAGAGGAATATTTGGATTTTTATGTCGATACATGAAGTGGATAAGAGATGCCTGTAGCGTCCATCTATGGAATATCAATTTTGATAGTTCTCCATAACGCCCTTGTTCCATGCAAATGCAAATGTTAGTAAAATGGTTATTTAATGAAGTGTGTGAAGAAATTTTTTCCTAATACGGGCTGTTTAATAAGGCCGTAAGTGCGGTACAATCGGTTGACTAGCTATTCCCGGAATAAGTATTCCTGCGCCGCCTCTCCCATTGGTTCAGCCTTCTGTAAGTAGGTACCACAATTGTTAATATTAAGGATGTAACGGAGGTCCGCCTCCGTAAAGGCGGAACTTTCGCTTGTTATTCAGCCTCCGCTTTCGCACTTTCTTTGGCGGAGGTATAGCGGAGGCATGAGTGAACGCCGCTCACTACGGCGCGACGTGTGAGACCGTATTCGGATTATAATCGAATATAATCGATTTTTGAAATAATCGAGATAATTGGATTAATTGATGTTTAATATCAGTTTGACATCCTTTCGCCACCAAGTTCATCGCCCATATAAACCCAATAATTCGCCAAACCAAAATCGTATGTTAATAATCTATTTTAATAGTCGACTTACATACATCTACATTAGTTTCTTCTCCCACTGTCGTCAACTTCGCCGCCCATATAAACCCAATAAATCGCCAACCCAAAATGGTATGTGTTACCGATTATGAATAATCGGTATTAAAGGAGAACAATATTTTATAACCTCCGCCTCCGGGAAAGTTGAAATGTCCTCCGCCTCCGTCACCGAAATGTCACCTCCGTTACATCCCTAGTAAATATCACCCTAAAGATACCACATTTTAATATATTTAAATATACGTAAACATAAAATTACTCCAGCAATGAGAAAAATCAAATTAATTAAAAAAGTGTTAAAAAGTATTAGACAGATTTGCGATTACAACACAGTCTGATATCATGTTTTGTGAGTCGGCATGATGTTGTATCAAGGCGCAGGCAGATAAGGGCAATTTTCACGGAGCGAGTTTGTTTTAGTATACCTATTCATGTTTGTTGTTTATTTTATTTTTTTATTTTATTGGTTGGATGGAAGACCAATTTTAATTGAATCCCGCCATTTGTTCACTAATTATTTTGAATTTATAATTTTTTTTGTTTTTTTTTTTGTATGAGTTAACAATAAAGCAAGTATTTATTTATTTATTTAGTTATATATTAATATGTTTACAGTGTACTATACGAGTCTTTCAACAGAACTTGGATATAATATATGTATTGATAATCGTGATGATAAAAACCGAATTAGTTGTTACAATCTGAAATGACATCCGAATACATATACCGTGTCGGGCAGAAAGTTGGACACCAAAGGGAAACATTTGTATTATTCACTTATCAGACAATTTTATTTTTCATTAAAGCTTCTGAATTATCTTAAACCTAAAATACAAATATTGGAATGTAATATTTGCTTGCATGTACCGAGTGTTACTAAAACTATTAAAAGCTCTTAAGAGTAATTGTAGAAAAAATTGTAGCATAGCTTTTAAAATAAAGGTACTATTTTAAAAGCTATGCTACAATTGAGAAAATAAACTGGTTCTGGGTTATGCCGTGTGTCAAGATATGTAAATGCTGAAGTTTCGCGAACCATGTCGCTCGGTTCTTCAGAGCTAACTGAATACTGTCTGTATTCTATACTGCACTTTCAAGTTCCGATTCGGAATCAGCCTACACTTCGCTACCCTTAACAATATGTATATCTGGGAAGACCAACCACCGGTCGAGGATGTGCAACACCCAAAGAGCGATGACACGTGGAGATTTTGCTATACTGTACCATCCGAGCAGTTCTTGTCAATAAAAAGTCCACATTCATTCCTTCAACAAACTAATAATTTCTGGAAAGAACCATTTAATGCAACCTTAAAATATCGCATTTTAACTCAACCAACAATTTCGATATTTAAAAAAATAATTCTTTTACTCAACACAATAATTATTATTAAACTAAATAAATCTCGTTCCTTATAATTTACAAATTGTAAATTTGAACTGAAAACATAGTTACCGCTGTTGAAACACCAGATTTGTTTGAGCCAATGCATATGTATTTGAATTAAACAAAAATTTCTATACTTGCTATATGGGATCTGAACGAGCCCATTCGGGGGCGTTTTTAGGGCACACGCGCGTCGATGAGCGTTTCAAATACATTCATGTGAAGCGACAAATAACGACGCGTATTTTGAGGGGTCTCGCTTCGCCGTGCGTGTTGCCCGTTCGGAGAAGATAGCTCATAAAGTTTGGGCTCTCGACGATCTTCTTGAATTAGAAAGTAATAAGAAATATGATAAAATTTTCAGAGAAATTGATAATACAAATGTTAAATGTTAATAAAAACACCCGGTATATGCAGTGCTGGATTAGCTATGTAGCAGAAGTAGCAAATGCTACAGGCCCCGCGCCTCTGAGGGCCCCGCGGCTCCGGTGGCCGCGCGCCTCCGGGGGCTCCTCGCCATGCCAAGTCCAGGCAGAATAAAACTCTGCATTGACGGCGGCGTGGACTGGAATTTGTTACCAGCATTCAACTTTTGTTTAGATTAGTTTACCGGGCGATAACACACGAGTGCTGTCGGTATTCAGGCAGCAAATATCCAAATTGTAGATATTATGTGATTGCCGTGTTGTTCTTGTTCTATTCGTGGAATTTACTGTTTGTTTGAAAATTATTTTAAATTTCTAACACTAGTGATTTGAGGAAATCGTCGAACATAAGATAATTACGTAAAAAGTTATTTATTAGTTTGCATAGGTACTCTCCAAATTACAAACAAAACTAAAACTTGGTATTATCTAATACAATGTATCCTCTTGTGTTGATTGTTTGATCATAATAATAGTTCTGTCCAAACATCCAAGGGACGGTATTTATACAAGGTGTACAAAAAGTAACGTAACAAGAAAACATCTGGTCATCTGATAAATTTATAAGAAAAACGTTGAAAAATAAATTCTAGGAAATGACAAGCTATAAATCTGAACTATTTTTGAAAATACAGAATGATTCATTTGCATGTAGCAGACAAAAGTTCAATACTGTGGAGTGGAATACCTCAGTATATTTGTTTCAGTTTTTGATACTCTATTACAAATTTACGCTGAAAACCTCATATCCATAAGTTAATTCGTTCATAAGTTATGAGCCGAAAACAAGGGAATTATTTGAAAAGTTTTATGCATTGTAATAAAGTTACCGTTGGCGTTGTCACAAATACGGGTGTGCGATCTCAGAAATTTGTGATCTATCACAAATTATGATCAATCTGATCTAAAAAATCGATTAAACCGAAAAGAGCGATTAGATTGGTCTAACTAAAAAGAGCAACTATTGCTCTTTTCTATCTGACCAATCAATCGATTATTTTGCCCAGCTCTAATTCGCAAGTGGTCCCATGTAAAATACGCAACCATGCACTCACGTCTCACATGTGGTCGATTAGGTACTTCGATCAGATCGATCCTCTCGATCTGATCGACCACTATACATCGATCATTTTGATTGCGCACATCAAGTGTGCACGTATTTTACATGGGACCACCGCACCGATTTATTTAGAATATCAATCTAATAATACCTCTTTTCGATCTGAGCGATGTTTTAAATCAAATCGATCATAATGTGATCGATAGAAATGTCGACACGCCTCTATTTGTGACAACGTCAACGGTAATTTGATTAGAATGAATAAAACTTTTAAAAATGTTTTCTCATGTTGTTTCTCAGGTTTCTTGGCCCATAACTTGCGAACGAAAAAATAATAAAATAAAAATAATAAAAATTCAATTAAGTACCAAAAAGTTAATAGATAATATATTACGGGTTGCAAATGAATCACTCTGTATATTTAAAAGTAGGTACTTCACATTTATAGGTTAACACATTTGAACATTAAGTTTTATCTGAATATTTTTCTTATAAATTTATCAGAGGACGAGATATTTTATTGTTACGTTACTTTTTGTGCACCCTGGGGACAAGAGCGCTTAAATAACATCACCTTAATGAACATTGATTGTGATTTACTTACAAAATTTGGGTATTGTCTCTAAATTTGCTCACATTAAATAAAGAAAAGTTTTATTTTCGTAAAAAATGTTTTATTTATATCCTTCATCTCACTAAGGGCGTCTTGATAATATTTGCTACAGGCCCCGCGCTAGCTTAATCCGGCACTGGGTATATGCAATGGAGAAGACGATTATAATTTCGTATTTTATGACCTCTAATATTTCTAAATATTTTTTTAAAATAATATTTTTGCATAGCTTTGAACATAAAGGTACTCTTAAGAGTTTTTTCATAGTTGATAACATCCGGAAGATGCAAGCAGATAATTACATTTTAATATTTGCATTTTAACCATAAGACAATAGATTGTCTTATACACTAATGGGAAACATTTATATTATTAAGTAAATACGTAGGCTTTCACGGCCAGCATCATTTAGAAAATAAACTGCTTCCGGGTTATGCCGTGTGTCAAGATTTTTTTATTATTAACTTTTACGAAAATTTTGTTCACTAATTGGACTAAATAATTGGACAACAGATTGCCTTGGGCACTAATGGGAAACATTTTTATTATTAACTTTTACGAAATTTTTTTCTGTATAAGATCTTCTCTATTTTATGCTCTTCTCTAACTTTCTACGGGACACGGTATATATCAGCCGTAATGAGTAACGACACATCACGTTGTGGTCATTATGGCACCTATAATAGACACGAATGTATGTATAATAGTGTTCTACTCAAAACATCTTGCACACATTCACCGACTTTTTATTTTTATTCGCTTTACGACAGCATAGTAGACCAAAGGAGTGATTATGTAGACTTATGGTTCCGCGAGATGCCCACGACAACGACTTCCTGCGTCTGTTCTGTATTCGCGCCAACTGTCAAGGATCACAAAACGCAAATTGTACAGCGCAGAAAGATATCATCAGCATTATACTGTCATTCCTTAAGAAGAGAAGTCCAGAGACGAAAACGGAGAACTAATTGTTCGAATTTTCCACGAGAGAGGGTATGCAAATCCACGAGGATTTATTAGAACGTTTCGAGTGTTGTACAGAATTAAAAGATTTTCTAATTACGCTCATTGTCGATCGTTCAAGAGAATAAAGACATTAAAAACTAAATTCGGTCATATTTGACCCTTTATAACTCGCGATGCAGACACGATAGTGTTGCACGTTATTTGCAATGTCCAGCAAAAAGTATGCAAAGTCCCGCTGGGTTGAACTTTTCAGAATTGAATTCTATCAAAGCTTTATTGGCCCAATTTCATTGGATTCAGGTTCACTTTTATGCTGAATATATTGACAGTGACATTACTGACAGTGAGCTTCTGCTCCAGGTTTTTGTACATTGGAGCATTTAAATATGTAGCACAACCGGGATTCGAACCAGGGATCTTTGACCTTTTTTTTATGTTAAAACAATGTAGGTAACCTCTTTATTGCAAAATCGTTTATTAATTTACTTCAATTTACTTTTTTTATGTCATAGGTGTCAGTAGATCAGATGGGAGAGCATAGTGCTAGAAACGCAAAGGTCCCTGGTTCGAATGCAGGTCGTGGCTGTAATTTTTGATTTATTTTTAAATAAATCAAATTTATTATTTTTAAATAAATCAAAAATTACAGCCAGAACCTGGATTCGAACCAGGGACCTTTGCGTTTCTGGCACAATGCTCTCCCATCTGAGCTACTGAGGCCTATGACATAAAAAGGTCAAAGATCCCTGGTTCGAATCCAGGTTGTGGATTTTTGATTTAATTAAAATTTGCATCACGCCTGGATATCACCATTATCACACTATATATTCATTAATATATAGTAAGTCTGGAAAGATACGGTATGTCCGTATATTTATATGTATCTAGTTGGAGCATTTACTTCCATATATTGAGCATGTCGTATAATATACTGAACAGTGAACATATTATATTTATCTTCATTTATATCAGTCATTAAGTCCCAGAACGAATGTATTTATGAGTCCTAGATTGGGCTATTTGGCGGGACCAGTGATGTGGGCCGGGTAAATACCCGGCGGGTGAGAAATGGGTATTTACCCGGGTATTTACCCCTACTTAGGGTAAATACCTAAATTTTGGGTATTAATCCTTTTTATCCATAAAACACCATTTAACAACATTTCAGAGATATTTATACTTTTCATATTTTCACCTAATTGTTTTTTTGAACGCCAAGTTACAGCCGCTTGAAATATTAACTAAATAATGAAAAAGAAACAATAAACTACATATCAAGCAATCCTAAAACTAAGAAAGAGCACAATCAATACCCATAACAAAATGAAAAGTAAATAAATTTAAGTAAAAAATTCAAATTTTAAAAATAAACTAAATATACAAATTAACGAACACAAAATACATATGAAACTTTTTAGGAATTTGTTTCTCTACAAGTAATTGTCATTCTGAAAGTGTCTTTCATGCCGACTTATTGGGTTTATCAATTCCTAAGGAAGTTAAGTCATTTAATATACAGTTTCCAATTATTTTACAATTATTTCAAACGGTTGTAATTTTTTAAGGAATAAAGAAAACAAATAGTCCATATGAAACTTTTTACTCAGTGTGGCGTTTACTATCAGAAAAAAATCTGATGTGGCCAGGCACATGACTTTATCATACTATATATAAAATTAATAGTTTAGCTGCATGGGACTCTATTTGATCGAGATCGGCCATGTCTGCATTAAAATAAAACTACTAGAACTAGACAGATATGTCGATTAAAGCTGCGTTCGGATATTGTACTCCGTTGACACCGGGTACACCGTCCAAATGACACTTACGTGTTATTGGGTGTAAAAAGTGTAATGCAATATGCGAACGCAGCTTATATTGACAGAAGTTATTGTCAAAACATTAGCGTTTGATACCAAGACTACCTACTGTCATTAGAATCAAAAAATCTGACAAATCCTGGCTACTAGTTTTCATGCAGTATCGACCGATCTCGTAGAAATAGAATTTGCTCATGCAGCTTTTTACATACTTTTTACTGGAGGTTTAGTCTTAGCATTTTTGAAAGATTTTGCAAATAAGCCACCATTTCTGGAATTTCGGCGAAATATTTAAATAATAAATTAAAGATGAGGAAATGCTGAATAATTTATGACTATGACAGTTTTTTGTACAATCCATAGTTTAGCTGCATGAGCAAATTCTATTTCATCCAGATCGGTCGCACTGCATTAAAACTAGTAGCCAGGATGTGTCAGATATTTGATTCTAATGACAGTAGGTAGTCATACGCTATTTTTTTGTTGAGAATACCTACTGCCAATATAAGCTGCGTTCGGATATTGTACATCGTAAGAGCGCGTTCGGATAATCGGATAGGGTACGATGAGAGTGACTAACGTCATACGGCGTTTATCTGCATAAAACAGAGACAGCCGACCTAGGTTATCTGAGCATTGCTCTCCCCATACCCTACCCTGACAAACCGTACGCGCTCTTACACTTTTTACACCCAATAACACGTAAGTGTCATTTGGACGGTGTACTCGGGGGTCAACGGAGTACAATATCCGAACGCCACTAACGTCATACGGCGTTTATCTGCATATAAGAGAGAGACAGCCGACCCAGGTTATCTGAGCATTGCTCTCCCCATACCCTACCCTGACAAACCGTACGGCTCTTACACTTTTTACACCCAATAACACGTAAGTGTCATTTGGACAGTGTTCTCGGGGGTCAACGGAGTACAATATCCGAACGCAGATTTAATCGACATATCTGTCTACTTCTACTAGTTTTATTTTAATGCAGACATAGCCAATCTCGATCAAATGGAATCGCATGCAGCTAAACTATTAATTTTATATATAGTATGATAAAGTCATGTGCCTGGCCACATCAGATTTTTAATAACAATTTTATGTTTATAAATACCCCTATGAATACCCACTTTGGGTAAATACCCGTGTTTACCCGGGGTATTTACCCTTGGTAATAAATACCCGGGTATTTAACATCACTGGGCGGGGCCCAATGCACTACTGCTTCCAAATGTCTAAACCAGAGTAGTACGGTATCTTTTCTACTTTAAGTAATTTAATTTGACATACATTTAATAATTACGAAAATTACGGTTAGGAAATGTAGCCGTAACCATGGTTACCGAAAAGAGTGCCGCAATGTGTTTATTATGAAACCAAAGTAGAAAAAAATAACTAAAAGTGATTGGGTGCAAATTAGTTAATAAAATTAAAACAATGAATGGGGGATATCCAAAAATATACTATAAAATTGATTAGTTGGCGGTGGACGGCGGATCGACGCTGTTAGTTAAAAGTGAGTCCCAGCAAATTCCAATTAAACTGTCAATCTGGTAAACTAATTCTATTTGAACCAATGAGCTCCGCGAAAGCAGACAGCCCCTGCAGCCCAGCGCCATCGGGCATCCCACGCGCGGTAAATGAAAGCCGATTACTAGTTAAAGTGCAGGAAGACAATTTTGTCCCTTGAAGGGCAAAATTTAATCAATCTCCGATAAACTGGGGGAGATTATCGAACGCGTAAAAATCGTGACTGGGAAAATTAGTCGCCTAAAAATTCCGTTCCGTCATTCGCCTTTCGTCGTAGGAAATTAAATTCTGATTAGAGATTGATTCAAATGTATACAAAATTATACCTACAGAATACATATTCTATAGACTAGAGTACGTACATTAAAGGTGAAATTTAAAGTGGAAAAGATTTATCAAAAAGCTTCACTGCACTTGGTCAGTGTTACATTTATTTTTTTCTAGTCTTTTAATAATTTTTGTCCACTCTCACTCTGATACTCTCGTATTTAAAACGATTTAACGAGTATAACTAGAAATCTCGTCTACAGATTGGGTATTACCGCGACAACGCGATAGGAACGAAAACAATCGTATTTTTTTTTTGTTTTATGCGACTATTGAAATAGAACCACATTTCAGATGTTCATTAATTTTATAAAGCGATATATATGTGCGATATAATTTGGGACACCGCCCAAGTCGGGCGAGGTCGTCACCAGCTATAGGGATTCGAGCTCGGGAAAAATAAACAGAATATGTATGTATATAATTCCATAAACAAAGCAAAAAGCTTCACGTATACTATTTTCACAAATAAAACCGAACGACAAAATGACTAAATATTAAATGCGCTCCTGAGGAGTTTGAATCGTTTGAAATCATGCGCGAACATCGCTTGGTTGTTGAAATTTTTGTACCAGTTGGTTTAGGTGACAACAAAAATCGGAAAGGCCAGGTTTATTTTAAAATTGCAAGATTCGGGTGCATTTTTACTGTTCTCTCGCGCTCTTGTTTAAACCGATTGGCAGAAACATTTTATAGCCACACATGTTATGTAAAACTGATTCAGATGTATAACATACTTTATCTACGACTCACATATAATAAGTTCATTGCATACGAATCTATGACTATATAATCCCCATCATTAGTACACGCCAATGATTATAATGACACTAGCGTTGTATAATAATGCCAGTTCGTTCAAATAATTAGGTCATTATTTAAACGAACTGTCATCATTATATGACGCTAGTGTCAAAGTCTGTCAAAACCTACGTAGATGACAGTTATGTCACAGTTCGCCTCGCCCTCATTGACAAATGCCTTTAAAATATTTGATATAAAATGGAATTTTTGAGTCGTAGATAAAACGTCGTATTCGACTCGCACACAACGGATATAAATCGCTCGCATGTTTACATGCTCGCGATTTATATCCTTAGTTATGTGCTCGTCAAATAATATACTATTATTTCGATTTTCGCTTAATATTTTTGCAACCGATAGAGGTACTGTAGAAATTTCAAAAGACAAAGTATTAAGCAGAAGCAGAGCCGATTTTAAAGGGTTTTTCTTGTGAACTGTAAAAATGTAAAAGATAGGACGACAGGACGCACATCATTTCATAGAGGAAGGTACAAAGCTCGCATAGTTTCATTCAATGCCACTCAGTCGCGCTCTGGTTATTTATACGAAAATGGCAACGATACAGGCCAAGTCGTTTTGTGTGTTTTGGCCATGCAACCACTTATGCCACTCGTTTCTTTGCTTATCATTTTGTTGCACCAACACTCCTGCGGTACCGGTATTTGCATATACGTGGGCGCGTACTGATATATGAGAAGATCTCTGAGACGATTTGTTATTGAAAAAAATACTCAATCCCGTCGATTTTTAATAATTAAAATTGCTGACCGTAAATTGTTACTGACTTATGACTTCCTCAAGACTTTTAATAATTTAATCTTTCTTACTAAATTTGGTAGTTATTTTAATTGTCATAATGGTACTACTGGAAACATTTACGTGCTAATGTATTAAAAAATTTGAGAATAAGACAATTGAAAATTGTAAAATATTGATAACTCTAGCGAACGTAAGGTAAGCGTAAGGTTTTCAAAAAAAAAGTGAGGTAAAAATAGTAAAATATGCTATTTTTGTCCAGGTTCGTTAAGCGGGGATTTTATGCAAAGCCGCGGCGGTTTTAATGGACGTCTGGGGGCGCATTTACTTCCGTTTGATAGGGCCAGCTCCGTAGCAGAACTAGCGGAAGAGTCCAAAAACGTAAATACACGGATATGAAAAACTAGGAACACCGGTTCGTCCTTAATCCGGTTTGCCATCTGTCTGTACTTTTGTTTTACCTCGGTTTAAAATATGCAGTGTTCGTTTTGAAGCCGGCACCGGAGTTTGGAGAAATGCACATTAAATTAAAACGTATTGATGGTATAGTTGTACCATCTATAGCAAAATAAGAAAGTAATTATATACCTATAATAAATAAAAAGTCCTTCCTCCTGAGACACAAACTTCAGAAAAAGGAATCCCAATTATATTCTTAAATAGTTTATTTGGTTGGTAAATAAAGATGTTTGAAATTAAATACAAAATGTCCAACGAACTGGAGGATATCAATATAGTATATGCTTTATTTTACCCTCGTGATTTACATTGTTGTTACCACACTTATTAAACCTCGGTTTCTGTTTAGAAACGTCTGGTTCGGAAGACCGCAAAGTATACAAACTTGAAGATTGACTTTTGAAAAATTAAAGTAAATTAAAAGACATTTTTGATATACTTTTTGTTGCGTCCCAAAAAAATAATATATCAAAGAATTTTGTAGCAATTAAGTAGCCTAAAATGAAAGCTCGAACATTCAGCTTTGAACTCAAAAATCTATGGAGCTAACAACTATGTAACATTTCTGTGAAGTTGTGCGATTTCAGGACATGCTGTTCACAGCTTTGCGTTCTCTTGACATTGACATAACTATGGTCATAACTATAGTCATAACAAGTAAAGTAACTCAGAAAAATATGCGTCCAAGATTTTGTGTTTGAGCACTTGCGTAACAGGCCGAACTGCACCGCTGACACTTTAATTTTAAACGTAGCTTCAGTTTCCCTTAAAGGTTAAGTATGCTGCTCCGCAAATGCGAAAATTAAAAATCGCTAAGCTTCCTTTATATTAAGCCGAACGTAGGGTTCGGTTTAACTGCCATATCAAAATGCGAGGTCCTTTTTATACGCATTTCCGTCTCTGTCCTTGTATATGACAACAAATTCAAAATTTTATTAAAAATGTCAACAATATTTTGCTGAAAGATGATGTAATAGACAATCATGTAGATGGTGCTGAAATAGTTGCTTGTTATACCTCCCACATTTACTGTGGTAGGGTATATTGACTTTTTCACAACATTTGTAACACCCTTAAGGAAGCATGGCAGGTATAGACTTGTATATATATTTTTGATCAGCATTGAAAACTGAATCGATTTAGCTATGTCCGTCTGTCTATGCGTCTGTCTGTCCGTCTGTGTACATGATAACTGCCTTAATTTAGAAGTAATTGATCTGAAGGTTGGTATAGATGCTTATCTCTTAAAAATTAAGGACAAGTTCGTAAATGGGCAAAATAGGTTCACTCATTTTTATAAAAATATTTTCAGGAGGGGGTATTTTAGATTAACCAAAAAGTGTGTACAGTTTGTTATGAATTCAATAGAAAATAGACTTGCATATCCAATTAAATTATAATTTACAAATAAATAAATAAATCCATCAACAAATCGGTGAATACTATATAGTAGACAATGATTTTAAATGATGTTGAAATTGTTGAGGTCCACAAACCACACACTCCAACAGTCCAATTATTTCAAAAATACAAAGAATATATTTATTAATTTAACTTAAATATTGTCGTAACATTAACTAACATATTGAACAACAATATCCCAGTCGGTCTTTCGTGAACGACTTCCACTACTTCATAATTTTGTAGTATGATTAACACCGAAATGATTAGGTACCTATTTCGATTCAAATTATAAGTTAAAGTGAACTTGGAACCTTTGCCGATAATATAATAAATATCCGGCTCAATTCTGTCGTGATGAGGTGACGGATTTTACGATTATTGGTAGATATAGCATAGTCTTCTTGTAATCAACTAAAGAACACCGATATTTACAGAATTCGTCACCTACATTTGACAGAATTGAGCCAGGTATTTTTTTTTATTATTAGCAAAACGTACAAAGTGTGAAAATTGTTCCGATTTAAAGGCCACCTTAAAGTACATTTTACTGACATATCAGCAGTAACAAAACGAGTGTGATAAAACCAGAATATATTGTTTTTCCACTTAATAACAACTAATAAAGCATACACAAGAAGTAACACACAAACAGAAACTTCGTTATGCTATAAAACGAGCATTTAAAACATGTATAGTGAGGTGATTCCTCCACAAAATTCGACTTGTTGAAGGTGGGGCCAAATATTTAGTTTGAGTTATCAAGATATTCGAATAATAGAAGTTTGAGTTGTCAAGTAATAATTACACATAATTGTCACTCTTGACGCTAACGCCAACCAATTTGATTCTAGTTATCAAAATTTCGAGTTCGACTTATTGAAATTTGACTGTAGTATGAAAAGAAAGAACGGAAATATCAAATGAAGTATCTATTTTTAAAATTACCGGTAAGCTTTATTCACTTTCACCGGTAAACTGTAACGAAAAAAATGCTAAAAATTACCTGTAAACGGTAACGGTATTTACCGGTAGAGGGACCCTAGTCGAGCCACCGATACGGCTAAAACTAGTTAAAAGGAGTTTCTTGAATCCCGCCGTATTTTAATTAGGTATAACAAACCAGTGAATTAGTTTGAGATAGGTTGTATCTTTCAAATCCCAATAAGCGTGATGAAAACGAACATTTTGCGGACTTAAATGTAAAGTAGTGTCGCGACCAACCGAAAAAGCTGGATATGCTTTGGAAGGGCCTTGCCCAGTTGTGGGATGACGGACTGCACTACTGAAACAAAACATAGTAAAATACAACAACAGAAACCTCGTGCTTTCTTCAAAATAAATATTTAATCCAACTACTGGCCTAGTTTCGAATTGCAGAACGAAGCCTCGTCCATGGAAAGAACAACAGTCGAAAACAATACCACGGTCCCAGGGCGACTAGATCTGGAGCGCGAGATTTCGTCTCTGCTTCCTATCCGCCTCCTATTTTTCGCACTCTCGTACGTCTCGACCTCGCGAAACTCTCGAAACAATAACCACAACTCGCTTGGCGGTTACTTTCTCGGTCTGTTCCGCCAAAGATGTAACGATGCGAATCGGAGTGTGCAACGCACACTAATTTGCGGACATTTTGCGTCAATTTATCGCCGAGGCAACAACAAGCCGGTTGGTAGCCGCAGGCTTGAAAGCGCGATGGAGTATACATTAATTTCGGTCTAGAGGCGCGCTGTCTAGGATTTTCGCGGAAATATAATCCAAACAACCAACATGAGTGGTAGTGTGCTAATTTTAACTCTCCCGCGGGTAACGGTTTCCGGTATGGAGTGCCGATGACGTTTTTGTGTTGCCAAACATGTGGAGCTTGTGAAAGGGGGAAGAAGGCTATGGTTTCCGCAATGGGGTTCGTATGCTTCGTGCAAGGTACTGTAGGTAGTATATTTGTTGTATGTACCTATGCAAATGGATACAAATCATTTCCGGATATATTTAGCAAAATTAAAAATAAATAGTAGTATTAGAGAACAAACAACCGAAATCACACATACAGAATATAATTTTAAGTTAAAATGATTTTGTTTTGCAATTTTTACTGTTGTTCAGTTATGTGAAACTTTAAATTTCTAATAGTCAAACTCAGAAAGCTCGGAAAGGACGCCATTGCTATGAATTACCCTGTATAATGTACCACATCACTGCACACAAAGAACTTGTGCCTCATTTATGCAATTAAACAACATTAATTAGACTGTTATAATCGTTTCTAGTTATTAAAAAAAAAGAATTTCAAATGACCACTAACGTATACCCTAAACCCCGTACTTTTAGGCGGACCATTGTAAACATTTGTTGTCTTCTGAACGTTCGAACAGACGACGTTTCTTTGTAATAATTTGTGTGCTAAAGTTGCATTTACACCTGGTAAACAGTAGTGTTTGACATGTTTTTTTATGGACATATCTGGTCCAATGTTGTTGCTTGTTGGTATCTCCGCTTTGGTGTCCTGATCTAAACTAGGCTTAACACACAAAATCAAAACAAAAAATAAGCTGATCGAGAATTTTTAATTTGAATTTTATAATATTTTATATATAAATATAAAAACATCGATTATATTATCTTCAGAGTGAAATTATACCGTGTAAGATAAAACAATACGTATTCACTTTTCAAACGTACTTTTGCTTAGCAAATGCATTGAATTTGTTCGGTCTCCCAAATCGCGTATAGTTTATATTCTAAATAATAAAGCTAATTAATAATTACTTTATCTCACTTATGCGCTGAAATTATTCTATTCTGGCCATTACAACTAATACAGTGTTCGAATGCAAACTAACAGCCAGAGTGAAACCTTGAAAATGATGCTAAAATTGTCACCGTCGTGTATGTACTTTGGTTACCAACATGCCGTAACGAAAACACTAGGGCGAGCGAATTATGCGCGGAAAAAAAGACCCGACAGAAACATTGTAATATTCCTTTATTCCGCCGCTATCGATTCTCTCTGTCATGAATATTTATGTATGTACTTTTTGGCCTCTAATCTATATCCTCCGAGATTTGCCATTGCCCGGAAACTCCGCCAAAACAAGAGCACACATCAAAGCTTTGAGGTTGTTCAACCAGAAATATGCTAATTTATGACACACGTGCAGATTAGTCAAAAAGTATAAAGCAAGTGTACTTGAAAATTCAACTTTTACCACTCAATTATATCAAGCAGAGTCAAAGTTCAAGGTTTTATTCTGACCGTTGGAATATAGAACATAGGTAGAACACGAAATGATTGTGGGTTAATAAGTGTGATGTGAAATCAAGTAAGTCATTGGAAATCTATCGTTGTTTCGTTACTCTCATTTCACACGGAAACTTAATTGTGGTATGCAAATTTATTAAAATGTATAAGAAAAAAATATTATGTATTTTTCGTAAAAATGTTTATTTATTACATTTCATTTAAATTATGTTTGACAGCCGGTAGCAACTATTTTAAAATTATGAACAAAAATACTGTACCTGTTTTTCAGATCTATTGTTTTCGTTTCCTTTTAAGGCATCTTTTGAAAAGGTGCGTTTGAAAAAAAAAAATGGTTAAAATGCATTAGTACATACTTGTACTATGCGCGCCAAAAGAGAAGTCGTACACCTTGTAGCTTTGTAAATGGTTCTTTTATAACCTATTCGCTGTCATTCTGACATTAATCATAGGTATGAAACATGTACTAACTGTCAAGTTGACAAGCCAGAATTACATCATCTCAAACTTAGCTGTACGACTTTTTTTGGCGCGGATAGTACATATTCTATTTTATTTTATTCTATTTTATTATTTTATTCTATTTTCTGCATACATTTTAACTATTGGTTTATTTGTCAAGATTTCATAAAATAAATACTTTTTCCGGATTTAGATAAGAAAAGTAACACTAGGCTACCTTTGTTGAACTGTTTATGTGACACATGGTGTCGATTACTTTTTAGACGAATCTGGCAACGAGCTCTAAATTACAAGAAATTTAGCTTTTAGCACTAGGTATTTGATGCTCTAAAATATGCGACGTATCTCAATTGATGGTACTACTTTTTATGTTCACATCTCTTCATGCTGTTGATTTCACCCTATTTAAAAAATTGATGATTTGAGTTATTTCTTGAAAATTGTTTTATATGGCCGACAAAGTGCTTCATGTATTTTCTTTAATTAAATTATGCGTATTATGTATAATGCCAACAATGATTTAAAATGACTATTACGACATTGTCCAATATAAACTAAGTTGGGGGTAAACTTTGACTTTGGTAATTATTCCCATGATCTTCTTGTAATCTTTTCATCGCGCCGCATTCGCAATAATCACGTAATCAATAATAATAATATTCTTTATCTAATCGAAAAATAAACCACGATGATGTCACTCGGTTTATTTTTGTTTGACTGACCCCGGCAAATAGTGGGCCGTATTTCAGCAAACCAATTAGTTTGTGTGTTTGTTTATAATCAGACCTTAGTTTTTTTTTTAAAACAAACTGCAATTGATCGCTGTGATGTGGTCGGCGCTGCTTGTTAAAAGAATTTCCGAGGTGTACGACGAACATATCGTTCATTTTAAACGATTCGCTAGAAAGAATGGTAAGAGTAGTAGTAGTCGCTTACAGTGTTGATCTTCATTTAATTTATTTAATCATTCCTCGCCGAATTCATTTAATTGTTACTCGAGTTTATAATTAGGAAGTTGGTTTTAATGCATATTGCGTATATTTAAATTGGGCGCATCTGCTCTAGTTCTATTTGTTTTATTCCAAGCTGTTTGGATTCTCTCTGGTTTTGTTTCTTTTTCTTAATTTTACGTAATGTAAGCATCAGCTGCTGTTGGCAGTTGATAATTTCTCTAATGAATTGAAGTACTCCTAGAATGTATTATGCTTGCCAACTTACAATAATGAACATAATTCCATCACATCCATTTAATACAAAACATTTTTTTTTATTTGTCTTTCTTGTTCGTCGATTTAAATTTTTTTACTTGTTTTAAGACAAAATAAACGGCGGGTTTTCCGGTTTTTGGACCTATTTGATTCGTTTTTATCGTTTTTTTGAGTCTTAAAACCCAATAAAAAACATTAAAAAACGATAAAAAAGAACTAAAACCGCTAGCAAGTTATGGTAGTACTGTATATTGCTAGGCACTTATGTAGGTCGCATTATACACCCCTCATGCATTGGACTCTAATCGAGCGTGCAGCATAGTTAGGTACGCATATCTGCTCTGCTCTGCCTGGTATGCCACCCAGCCGCCACGTAAAGTCCAGCCTGATCGTGATCGAAATCAGAGCTTAATACTGGTTATGAGACCGCCGGTTTTTACGTGCCTACATGTTCCTAAATGTCAGATAGATTAAACAATTCATAACCCAACCTGCAAGTCGATTCCATGACGTTTCAGGAAGTTGTCTTGGTCATATTCCAACGAAATCTCCAACATTTGCTTGTTCTCCTGCACCGGTTTATTTTTAGTTTATTTTAAGGATTTTCAATACAATACAACTGTATGTTGGGGATGCTAGCTTTCCAACAATATTTCTTGATTGATTAAGCGAACTTTCCGAATGCAAAACCTTAGTACTTGTAGAAAATTCTGTTTTTTTATATACCTAATGTTAATGCTTATGTTTCTGTCTATTGCAGATGAGTGTGGCCAAAGTGGTGGTGAGCCAGATAGTGACGAGGACGTTATCACAGATTACGTTCTGGATATGCTTCCTCGGCCTGGACCTTTGCCGACCATTAGCGTGACGCCACATTCCCCCGCCAATAAGACTTACCCAGTGCTAGAAGACAGTCTGCAATATGTCCGGGAAATGCACGAGAGCGTCCAACGGATGCGCGACGCTACAGTGCAGAGTAAGTACCAGTAGCCACGCCAAACTGTGGTGTATATGTTACGGTCATAGTGATAAATAGGTTATTATTAATAATTACTGGTTATTATTAATAATAGCCAAGTGGCGAGGTTAAAGTGAAGAGTTTATCACATGAACCGGCTATTATTAATAATTTCCAGCATGCTGTGGTCAAAGTGATATATTTCAATTCGATCTTGCATTAAGGTGATGCTACAATATAATAGAGCCTCAGACTTGGAATTTTGTTAGTATGTATCTACATAATCGCCACACAACGAATCTATTCACTGGGTTTTCAGTGTTGGACCTTTAGTGACGTTAGTCCTGACTAACTTATTTAGTTACTACTCATGACTAAAATAAGGAAGATTATCAAAACGAGACTAAAAAATGCCAATCCATACTAATTGCATGCACGAGTGTGTAACTCTTTAGGTCATGCTTATTTGCACAATTCTTAAAAGCTAAGTAAGTAATAAGGTAGAAACTCGGTTTGTATTATTCTGCCAGTGCATACGTACATAGATAGTGCTTCTGTATTTTGCAATTCGTGGCAAGAAAAATTATTTTTATTTATAACTTATTATTTATTATCTTTTTAATACAAAACTTTAAAAAATGTTTTATATTTAATTTTGAATACAAAAGTCCTTCTAGACCTTTATCTTTTTTTGTGGTAGTACAACAATTACACCATTTATATTGTAAAAGTAAAGCAAGGTAAAGTTTGTAACAATAGGACGTCATCTTCTTTTGTTTTTTGTATTTGTAAATGTGATACAGATTTTATTTGACTACCATATGTTAATTTTATTTATTAAGAATATATTTTATTTTTAAACTGAGAATTATTTTGTGTTTTTGTTATTGTTATAATTTTTCATATATCTAAATAAATAATGTATTTAAAAGTATTTTTTGTTGGTGATAAACATTTTTATAATAACCGCCTTATAAAACAGATTATATCCGTCAGATATTAGATATGCGTACGGTAGGTAAAGATAATGGACAACCTAATGTAGGGAAGATTGGGGCAAGTTGTTACAATGTTTAATCTTTTATTTATAAAATAGTACTTTATTGTCAAACACCAAAAGTTAAAATACCATGTTAGGAACAGAACCATACAAAAATGTTTGCATCATTTGTGCGGTGCAATTTATGTAAAAACATCTATGTAAACAAGTCTCGCCTATTCTTGCATGTATTTGCATGAAAATACAATATTAAAAGAATTATTATGAAATGCGCAAATTTCAAGATAATTGGGATTGAGAATTTACTTAATAAATTGTAATTGTACATTTACAAAAAGAAACTACCCACATGCATTAAATATAAAAATGAGTGTTATTGATAATAAAATGGTTAACTTTTTTGAACACTGTATAAAATGTTCTTTTTATTGGGTGCAACTAGCGACTGTATACGGATTAGGAAGTAATTTAACGCTTTTCAGTCTAGTTTTTTATTTTATATGGTTTTAAATTTTTGCCAACGTTTCGCCAGACATCTTTGGCTTCATCAGGGCCTACAATAATAATAATAATTGATAGATTGATCAGTAGGTATAAACTAACATTTCACTTACTCAATTTGAACTATAGAAATATGTACATAGTTATTTTACAGGTGTTCGGGTACATAGCGGCCATAGATACAATGAAATAAACTATAATATAAAATCGGTATACGGTTAGATGTTATAACGACACTATAGTAACGGTCAGATGGTTTGAACTGGTACAGAGTGGGCGTATGTATATTGTGTAATCCTAGTGGTGCTGTTAGCTGTAGAATGATGAACTACTGTTTGTATAGTCGGTCAGTAGAACCGCTTCAGTGAGTTTTGTGTTTGACTCAGTAGGAAGCTTGGAACTATGGAAGTAAAAATCAATAAGCGGTTATCGTCCTTGGACTCTTCTGATAAATTCACTGTATACGGTAGATACAAGATGGTCTTCTATATCTGATTTTAGGTTCATGTTATTAGGGTTAGTATAAATGTGTGTAGATGCTTTGAAGAGTCGCTTGGTGTAGTGTGTTTCATTGTCAATAATTTTGTAATCTTGAAACTGGATCTGGTGTTCCGGATTATCTGCTATGTGCATGGTCACACCTGTGTGTTCAGTTGACTTCAATTTCCCTGATGTCAATCTACGTATAATCAATCTACGTACAATCAATTACGTATAATAATACTTATTATCGACAAAAGAAAGGCCTACCCATGGGTTCGTCGTTATCGCCAGCTCTATCGGATTTGGTAATGGACAAGATAATAACAACTATTACGAAAGACAATCCTGAAGATATCTACTACTTAAAAAGGTATGTTGACGATTTACTCCTTATCCTCCCTACAAATAAAGTAAATAAAGTGTTATATGAATTTAATAAGGTCCACCCAAACATTAATTTTACAATGGAGATGGAGATCAACGGAAGAATTAATTTCCTAGAACTAACATTAACGAGACATACCGATGGAAAGATCAGCACAAAATGGTACAGAAAGGCCACATCCTCAGATAGATATTTAAATTACTTTTCCAATCATCCGTTCCACCAGAAGATCAATATCGTTGAAATGGTGGCGAAACGAGTCCACCATTTCACTCAACCACCAGAATTGCCCCAAGAACTAGAAAAATTAAAAAGAATTTTAATCAAGAACAGTTATCCACAGTTTATAATCAACAAACACTTACGTCCGGAAGAAAAACAGAACCTGACTATTATCGACCAAACAGATACATCTATGTTTCATAATACTAACATTCGGAATGATCATACTAGAACTCTCATCCATTTACGAATACCTTACATCAAGGGACTCTCAGACAGATTGCGGAAAATCCTAAAAACAACAACGCACGACATAGTATTCTACCACACTAATACTATTGGCAAACTTTACACTAACACAAAGGATGAAATAGCTAAAGGTTTAAAAAAAATGTCGTATACAGAATTCCTTGTTCTTGCGGCCAAAACTACATTGGAGAGACAAAACAATATATCAAAGACCGAATACAACAACATCAAGCCTCAGTACGTAGATTGACATGAGGGAAATTGAAGTCAACTGAACACACAGGTGTGACCATGCACATAGCAGATAATCCGGAACACCAGATCCAGTTTCAAGATTACAAAATTATTGACAATGAAACACACTACACCAAGCGACTCTTCAAAGAAGCTACACACATTTATACTAACCCTAATAACATGAACCTAAAATCAGATATAGAAGACCATCTTGTATCTACCGTATACAGTGAATTTATCAGAAGAGTCCAAGGACGATAACCGCTTATTGATTTTTACTTCCATAGTTCCAAGCCATCTACTGAGTCAAACACAAAACTCACTGAAGCGGTTCTACTGACCGACTATACCAACAGTAGTTCATCATTCTACAGCTAACAGCACCACTAGGATTACAAAATATACATACGCCCACTCTGTACCAGTTCAAACCATCTGACCGTTACTATAGTGTCGTTATAACATCTAACCGTATACCGATTTTATATTATAGTTTATTTCAATGTATCTATTACCGCTATGTACCCGAACACCTGTAAAATAACTATGTACATATTTCTATAGTTCAAATTGAGTAAGTGAAATGTTAGTTTATACCTACTTATCAATCTATCAATTATTATTATTATTGTAGGCCCTGATGAAGCCAAAGATGTCTGGCGAAACGTTGGCAAAAATTTAAAACCATATAAAATAAAAAACTAGACTGAAAAGCGTTAAATTACTTCCTGTTCTTTTTATGTTTTCGTCATTGAGTCGTCCTTGGGTGTATACCAAATATCATTACCAATTATATCCAGTAGTTTCTAAAGTACAAGGGATACAAAAGAAAGCATTCTGTATTATCAATGTTTTGTATTATTCCTAATTTTGGTCATTGGGCTAGCTATAGTGATGATTTGCGTCGAGTAAATAAATATAATAGCTTACATTGTAATCAAAATAACTCAGCTAACTTCTTTGAAGACTGTATACAAAAGATTTTTTGTAAAAAGTAACGTTTTTATCACTTTTACCGTACCCGTTAGGAAATTATTAATAATAGCCGGTCCATGTGATTATTTAAGTGTTTCTAATCACATTGACCAAATGATGCGGTTATTATTAATAATAGCCGGTAATTATTAATACAAACCACATTTATCACTTTAACCGTAACATATATACAAGTGTCTGCCAGCTAATATCATGCCAGTACCATACAAATGGCGGGGGCGTACTACCGTATGAGGAAGGGTGTTGCCTCATATGCAGGTCTGCAGGCCAGAAATTTTCAAATGAGAAATTGTCTGGTCAAACTGTCCGTCCCTGAACTCCAACCACTGCTGCATAAAAGAAGGCCTAAAAGGACATGTCGGAGCATGCTACTGGCATGTGTATTCGGCCGCTACAAATTAGAACGATATAATGCACTTGGTAACGTTTGGTCCATTGTCGGTATTTTTTACATGAGTCAAAAAATTTCCTCCAACCAGCACTCTGGGGCGACAAACTATCAAACGTTTGGCGTCGTCTTCCAGCTAACCTTCCAGTATTCCGATATTTGGATCAGGAATACAGTCGTCTATTGCCAATATTGCTGTGACAAAATCATGCTTACAAATTGTTAAGAGGAACCATTACAGCTAGTACGGCTTACAAAACAAGGATCCATAGTGAACTTAATTTTCATTTTTAATCATTTGTTAGTTTGAAGATATCCGCAAAAAAAAACTGAAATGTTAAGGTATCGTTTTTAATTTTTTATCAAAACCAAATGCAGCTAGACATTTGAAACAAAAACATTCTACACCTACTTTTTAACAAGGAATGCAGTGTCATTTTTTAATTTGACATAACTTCAAAGATGGCGGCGTAACCATGGCCAACTTTTGTTTTTCTTATGGGCGCCATGTTGTATTTTGGCATTTTCCGATAGTCGTGTCTTTTCTCATTTCCGCAATTGCAATATACTCGCTAGGTACATCGATAATAATAAAAGTCGAGTTTGCTTACTAAACCAAGAAGGATTTATTTACCCCCAATCCCCCATATATATACATCCATACAACGACATCTTACAGTAAATAGTTACAATACAATCATAGCGACATCTATTTACAAAATATACAACATTTCCCCCCTTTTTATTTACACACAAAATTCAAACAAAACTGATGACAACGTTCATTTTACTTCTATAATCAACAACATCGATTTCACCTTCCGATTTCGTCTATTAAACGAGTCGGCGGTCTCAGTTGACTTCGCCGCCGTAAATTAACTGTATTCATATCGGTAACATCGTCGTTTACACTAGCGGGATTGGTGAAATGTCCATCCGCCATAGGTAATAGTGGGACTGCCGTTCTTAATTGATTTACATGTCTTTTCCACACCATTCCTAATGATGGAACTTCCACCAAGTATACACAATTTCCTAATCTACTTTTAATTTTGCCCTTAATCCACAATAATGTTGGCATATTCCTAAAATCTTTAACTAAAACATTTTCTCCTATCCTAAATGATATACTCTTTCTCCCCTTAAAATTAACCACCTGTTTATTTTGATTAAGCTTGACTCTATTCTTTATTACATCATTTTCCATTTCTTTCTCATCGGGTAACATTCTATCAAAACGCGTTCGTAACGATCTACCAAACATGAGTTTCGCTGGGCTCGTTCCTGTGGTGCAATGGGCTGTGTTTCGATAATCAAACAAGAACCGACAAAGACTAAGATCTAAATCTACCTTGGCAAATAGTGCTTTTTTTAGGGCTATCTTAATAGTTTTTACTGTGTTTTCCGCTGCCCCATTAGATTGAGGGTGGTATGGTGGTGATGTTTTATGGATAATACCATTTTTTCTTAAAAATTCTTGAAAATTTTCAGCCGTAAAACTGGTTGCATTATCTGAGACAATATACTTTGGCAAACCAAATCTCGCAAATAAATGTCTTAAAGATGTTATTACCACCTGTGAACTTGTTGTTGTAGACTTAACAACCTCCACCCATTTAGAATACGCATCTACTATAATAAAGTAATATTTTCCTTGAAGAGGACCCAAAAAATCAACATGTAGTCTTTCCCACGGATTACGAGGCCATGCCCACACATTTAATTTGTTTTTGGAAGGGTTATTGAACATGCTACTACATGGTACACAATTTTTAGTCAATCTTTCAATGTCCGCATCCAACCCTGGCCACCAGAAATACGACCGTGCCAAAGACTTCATTTTGACTATCCCTTGATGAGTGGAATGCAACTGGTCCAAAATTAGATTTCTTAATTTCGAAGGAGGTATAATACGATGATTCCATAATAAACCATTATTATTAACACTCAACTCCACTCGTCTATAAAAATACGGTTTAAATTTTTCGTCTTGCACAAATGTTGGCCAGCCATTCTGCACCCAATCTATAACTTTCATTAACACTGCATCCTTAACGGTTTCCTGCACAATTGCTTCAAAATTCAAATCCAATTCAGACATTTTATTAAAAAAATTACAATAGTCAATTTCGACATCCTTTTTGAAATGCTTTATAGTTTCGCATGGCATCCTTGATAAACAGTCAGCTAAATTTTTATCAGATGGCACATACTCAATTTCATACTGGTAATTTGATAAAATTACGGCCCATCGTCTTAATCGGTTTGCCGTGAACTCTGGAATGCCTTTTTTTTCTCCAAATATCGTCAATAAAGGTTTATGATCGGTGAGAAGTTTAAATTTCCTTCCAAACAAATACTGATTGAATTTTAATACTCCAAAAATAATAGCTAACGCCTCCTTTTCAATTTGGGAATAATGCTTTTCAGTTTCTGACAATGTTCGTGATGCGAATGCTATGGGTCTGACAAATCCAGATTCAAATTCATGATTTAACACAGCACCAATACCGTATGCAGACGCATCTACCGTCAACTGCACTGGCAAGTTTTCATTAAAATGTACAAGTATGTCGGCCGAAACCAATAATTCTTTTATTTTCCTGAAAGAACATTCGCAATCATTTGACCATGCCCATTTTTCATCCATTTTTAATAACTTATACAGTGGGTGTAAAACTACAGAAAGATTTTTAATAAATTTACCATAATAATTAATCATGCCTAGGAACGATTTTAACTGTGTCACATTTTTTGGTTCAGGAAATTTTTCAATAGCCTCGATCTTGTCTTTATTTGGATGCAGCCCAGCTGAATCAATGACATACCCCAAATACTCTACTTTATCTTCAAAAAACTGACATTTATCCTTATTTACTTTAAGTCCCACGCTACTAAGTTTTATTAATACCTTTTCTACATTATCTAAATGTTCCTTTTCATTCCTACCAGTGATCAAAATGTCGTCCAAAAAAACAATAACACCAACCATACCTTGGAATAAAGATTCCATAATCTTTTGAAATTTGGCGGGCGCTGATGCCACGCCAAACGGGAGTCTTGTTTGTCTAAATAAGCCCATGTGAGTAGAAAGTGTTACCAGTTCTTGTGATTCCACGTCCAATTCAATCTGTTGGTAGGCCTGCCCTAAGTCTAGTTTTGTGAATTTCACTCCGCCTTGTAGTTTACTGAACAGGTCCTCAATCCTAGGTATTGGATATTGATCCACGTCAATGAGAGGATTTATGGTTATGCGATAATCTCCACACAGCCTCATTGATCCATCCTTTTTCAGGACTGGCACCACCGGAGTAGCCCATCGACTGAAATCCACTGGTGTCAAGATTCCTAAAGAACAGAGTCTATTAATTTCTTTTTCTACTTTAGAACGAATTGCATATGGCACTGGTCGAGGCTTATAAAATTTTGGACTCACACTCTTATCCGTTAAATTCAAACTAGCAACACCTCTTGTAAAATGACCCAAATGATCATCAAACACTACCCTAAATTTTTCCAAAATTCTATTCACCTTAACGCTTATCTCTTTGCTGACAAATCCTACTTCAAAATTTATTTTAAATTTGCTCAAAAAATCTCTACCAATTAACGGCGGGCCTCCGTTCTTCATCACTTTAAAATTTATTGTAGTTTGAATGCCTTTAAAATTTACATTTAATTCGCAATCACCAAGTGCCTTTACTTTAGAACCATCATAAAAATATAAACTTCTTGTTTCGTTATTAACTAACGGCTTGTGAGAAAATTCTTGTTCATACAAACTCTCTGACATTAAAGAAACGGAGGACCCTGTATCTATTTGCAATTTCAGTTTTCTCCCCTCAACTATAACATCTGCATAATATGGTGACTCAGAGTTTACCGAAAAAACGTTAAATAATTCTACATCATCACTTTCAGCATCTTCTACAAATTTTATTTGCTTCACTCTATGATTATTCATACAAACTCTTGCTAAATGACCCTTCATGTGACAGTTATTACAAGTATAATTCTTAAAACGACACTTATCTTTTATGTGGCCCTGATATCCGCATGTTGTGCATCTTAGTTCCCCTCTCCTCTGTTGATACTGCTGCGGAGTTGACTGGTTCTCTCGAATTTGATTCTTCCAACTTGGACCTGCGTAGTTGTTCCGCTCCATATTTTCTTCATTCGTCCTCTTGTTCACCATGTGAATCTCTTCTTTTTTCATACCACTAGGAATATCGTATGAAGCCTGCGCCGCCATCTTGTTTTCCGCCATATTTACCGCTTTTTCGAAACTCAATGATAATTCTTCTTCCAGGAATTTATCCAACATAGGCCCTCGACCGAATCCACAAATGAATTTGTCTCGCATACTCATTTCTAACGTCTGCCCAAAGTCGCAGCTCACCGCCAAACTTCTGATTCTTGCGGCCCATTCTTTTACAGCCTCCGTGCACTCTCTCCGCGCTTCATAAAATTTAACTCGTTCCGCAAAAACCGATTTCTGTGGTGCGAAATACTTATCGAAATATCCTAACAGGTCGGTGTAGGTTTTTTCTTCTGGCAGCGATGGTGTGCACAAGTTAAATACCAGCCGGTACGCCTCTTCGTCCAACATGTTCAATAATACCGCTCTCCGCTTCTTATCCTCGCTGATATTATTGGCTTCAAAGTAGTTGTTCAGCCGCGCTTTATAGATTCGCCAGTCGGACACATTCAGTTGAAATTCTCGCAACTGACCCAACACGTGGTTGCTTTCGCTGTCCCCTGAGGATTTTTCCTTTGACATTTCTGTTTTTCACTTCTTCTACCCGTCGAAGATTCACTCGTCGCCAATGCAATATACTCGCTAGGTACATCGATAATAATAAAAGTCGAGTTTGCTTACTAAACCAAGAAGGATTTATTTACCCCCAATCCCCCATATATATACATCCATACAACGACATCTTACAGTAAATAGTTACAATACAATCATAGCGACATCTATTTACAAAATATACAACAGCAATGTATAACATATTAGCATTATTTTTTAAAATAATGATGTAATAATCAAAAAACCTTCAGGTACCTAACTGGAGCTTGGTTATAGACCGCCGGATGCGTTGCCAAGCAACTTCAACGTTGGGTTTGCCATTTAACCAAAGAAACCTTAATTGTGGTTGGTTGTGGATGTAAAATGCCGTTTACCAATAACGAAAAGCGTGATATGATAAGGGTTTATTATTGTTCTCATAGAAACGCCCCATCGTACAATATTCCTAACATTGAATAGAAATTTAGCGGACCATGGATTGTTTAGTAAACCCCGCTATTCTTATAATCCTCATAGAAATGTTGAAAACGATCGAAGAGATATTTTGAAAATGGTAAACATTAGATTACCATAATTTGCAATGCTTCAACTACTGGTTGTTAGACGATCCTCGGAATTCTACGCGGGAAGTAGCCTCTAATTAGGAATTGCCGCAAACACGTGTTTGGAGAGCATTACGAACAATGAAATTGTAACCGTACAAACCACACACAAGTCAAACTTTGCAGTTGTACGAAATTATTTGAATCAACAATTTCCAAATCGCTGGATTGGTAATGGTGGAGTGGTGGAATGTCCTGCTAGATCCCCTGTTTAAATCCTTTGGACCTATGGAGAACTGTGAACGACGAAATTTATCACGATACTCGCAAAAATATCGAGGAACTGCGGGATCGAATAACAAATGCGTTCAATGCTATTCCGGGAAGAACAGGTAGAAGAGCATAACAACATTTAGAAAAGCTGGCTCGGTTTTATACCTTCAAGAAAATGGCGACCAATTGGAACAATTATTTAAAAAATAAGCTTTTTGCTGTATAAACTTGCTTCTTTTACAATCTGAATGTTTTTAATCCAAAGCACTCTGGTCAGGTTGGCGCCGGCGGTCTGTAACCAAGCACCAGTTGGGTACCTGATAAGCACGACAAACAACGAGAAAAAGAATAAAGTTTTTTTTAATATAAACCATTGTTTTAAAAATAATGCCAACATGTTATACATTGCGGAAATGAGAAAAAACACGACTATCGGAAAATGCCAAATTTCAAGTTCATAAGAAAAACAACAGTTGGCCATGGTTACGCCGCCACCTTTGATGTTATTTCAAATTAAAAAATAACACTGCATTCCTTGTTAAAAAGTCGCTGTGGGATGTTTTTGCTTCAAATGTCGAGCTACGTTGGGTTTCGAATAAAAAATTAAAAACGATATCTCTATAATATTTCAGCTTTTTGCGGATATCTTTAAAATGAAAAATGATAGCTAAAATTTCTTTTCAGATAATTGATTAGCACAAAAATACGAAACTGCCAAATTTAAACATAAGCTCTATCTCCACTAATAAGCGAGATCCCCATGGTGAGCCTCGAAATTCTAACCCATACAGTTGTTGATTAAATAAATAAACATCGTTGCAAATAAACAAACGCGCGGTTTCAAATTCTGCATTTTTTATAATTAATTATATATCAATTATATAACTATAACCCCTAAAAATTAATGCACTCATTTAATATACATCCTGTATAAATTGTACATTTTAATCCGCAACATAGATTCTTTAATTAAATGTTCTTTTTTTGTACCAACTAAATATCTTATAAATATAAATATATTTTTTGTCTGTTGAAATTACATAATAATTTTTTCTTGAGTCACTACATATTTACTGGAATTAGCAAAAAAATTCCTTTGTATACATTGGATGAATGATGATTAGGGTAGATCAATAATAAGAATATTTTAATTTGTAAACGGTTTGGTGGGGAATTTATGCATTGTGATTACTTGTTACGAAAAACAAAATGTCATGTTTTTATCGTAATATTTAGTACTGCCCTAGTGGTGTCAAAAAATAAATAAAATAAAATAGTATATTATTGGACGAGCCGTAGGTAAAGACTATTATTTTACGGAAAAATATGAAAACTGGGTTTGGATTTGTACCTAAACTTTCATAAAATGACACTAAGAGAAATTTAAGCTGTAACATAAACTATAATAAAAATTGTACTTAATTCGTATGACGTATGTATGGCAAATAATTTTTGAAGAGTATCAGCTTAACTCTCTATCTGTTTTGCAACTTTTAGTTTCTTTGTTATGATCACAAGAATTCTTCCGAATGCGCGCCGTTGTAAAACAACAACAAGCACTTATTCGAGCGAGCATATTTTCGTAAAGTAAATAAACACTCGGTATAAACTGTTCCCGCACCTTCCTATGGTTTACTTACAAACCTATACATTATACTCTTCTAGCTTTACTCACATACGCGCGTATCCCCGTGTTTTGGCACCGATGGCATATAAATAAGACGAATTGGGGAACTTTCGGCAATCCTGGAAAAAATATGTTCCTATTTAAAAACAGTGACTCATTCTTAAAAATATTTTTATAGTGTGTACGGAGGCAATGGCGTACTTGGATTCTTAGAAATCATGAAAGTGGATTTATACTAAAACCTCTGACACATTTCATCTTGATTCTTTCAAATTGTGTTATCGTACGGCGTCAATTTTTGCCTATAAAATGAATATGGTCATCTTGGGCAAATACAACTTTCATAAATGAATTGTTTTGGTGGAAAATGTTTAGAAACGCTGCGTGGTTCTCGGAAAATATACAGCCCAACTTAAGGTTCCTAGTGTCAAGTGGAAACGATTACACAAAAAATGCTTGAATTCAAAATGTTTTTCAAAAGTTATGGAGAACGAAAACATACTTTTGACGTTGATATATTTCAACGAGCCGACTGGTTTTAACTTTTAATCTCGGGCTTGAGTTATTTTGTGTGACTAACTAACTAACTATAAGTAATTATCCCTATCCCTATCCCTATCCCTATCCCTATCCCTATCCCTACTATATACTAAACGTGACTCACACTCAAAACAAGAGTTTTAGAAACATATTGAAACTTGGCAATGCAAAGGCTTTTGAAAGAAGCGAAAATCGGCGCCGCAGGCGCCGATTTTACGCCTAAAATTGGATTCTACGATGCTTAGACTTTCGATTTCGTCCAATTTCCGGCCAGTTCTCGTTATTTTTTACCTCGATTCGGCTAAATTTATGGATTATCCTTTCGGACTGTACAGCGCGTCGTCATGCCAATCGATCGGTCGCCAGACGGCGACACATCATGTCGCTCTTGAGATTACGCTACGAAGCAATAGATGGCGCGACCGTAACGCACCGAACGTACGATCATAATCATCCGGGCTTTTTGTCTCTCTCTCTTAACGCTTCGGCGATCTACCTAGGTCGACTAGCAGGCCTATTAGGCCTGCACATTCTCCTAGTCCCTATCCCTATCCCTACTATATACTAAAAGTCTAACACAGTCCGCGCAAGAAGTTTACGAATATCGGCGAATCGGGGGAAGGGTCTGCTCCTCGGAGAAGCGAAAATCGGCGCCGCAGGCGCCGATTTTCCGCCTAAAATTTGATTATACAGCGCTTAGGCCTTCGATTTCGTCCATTTTCGGCCCAGTTTTCGTTATTTTTTACCTCGATTCGGGTAAATTTATGGATTATGCTTTAGGAGTGTACAGGTCAGCGCGTCGCCATGGCAACCGATCGTGGTTGCTAGGCAACGGCCGCGCGCTTCGCGACGCGGTCACCAGACGGCGGCACATCATCATGTCGCTGTTGGCATTACGCTACGAAGCAATAGATGGCGCCCCGTAACCGCTTCGAACGTACGAGATAATCACGTCGCGCGTGTAGCAGCATCCGGGCTTTTTGTTTCCCTCTTAACGCTTCGGCGATCTACCTAGGTCGACCAGCAGGCCTATTAGGCCTGCACATTCTCCTAGTCCCTACTATATACTAAAAGTCTAACACAGTCCGCGCAAGAAGTTTACGAAAATCGGCGAATCGGGGGAAGGGTCTGCTCCTCGGAGAAGCGAAAATCGGCGCCGCAGGCGCCGATTTTCCGCCTAAAATTGGATTGTACAGCGCTTAGGCTTTCGATTTCGTCCAATTTCCGGCCAGTTCTCGTTATTTTTTAACTCGATTAGGCTAAATTTATGGAGTATCGTTTCGGACTGTCCTCGCCAGCGTGTCGTCATGCCAATCGATCGCGGTTGCTAGGCAACGGCCGCGCGCTTCGCGACGCGGTCAACAGACGGCGGCACATCATCATGTCGCTGTTGGCATTACGCTACGAAGCAATAGATGGCGCCCCGTAACCGCTTCGAACGTACGTGCATAATCACGTCGCCCGTGTAAGAGCATCCGGGCTTTTTGTTTCCCTCTTAACGCTTCGGCGATCTACCTAGGTCGAGAAGCAGGCCTATTAGGCCTGCACATTCTCCTAGTATATAAATACTAAAAGACTTGTCTTTTGGCTAAACCAGTGCAACATTAATACCTTCTGACATATTCATTTGTTGTCGAAAAAATACGAAGTTGGTGACCTATAAAAAACGCAAAAGCTATATTTTTGCAGATATTGTCCAACTTTGTTATATAATAACTAAAACCAATACGTAGTTGCATTGCTAGGCCGTAGTAAACGTTCATTACATCAAAGATGGTCTTTTCTTGAGTGTTTTATGGAACAAATTTAGGTATAATTAAGCAGATGGCAATGCCCCTTAAGTTTTTTTTTGTAATTTACGATAGGTATTTTTTACTAATTTTTGTGATATATAGAATTAAAATAAAATATGTAATAAACTACACATAGTACCGGTAAGCTTGGGTGGCTTTGGCCATTACAATCTAATCTGTATTAACCACCTTTGTATTCAACACTTATACTAATATTAAATTAACATCAGTTCCAAACATCCTGTATTCAACTTAGTATTAAAGTACTACGATGTGTGGTTTATACACATTTTCTTTTGATTTAAAATTTTACAAAAATTATAAAAAATTAATCTATGAAATGCATATAAACTAATGGTAACTGAATGGGCACCGCTACCAGCAAATAATATACAGAGTTCCACTAAAAACACAAGTGACAAATTGTGACAAACTCAATATACGGGGGGTAAAACTTTTCAGTATGGCCATCTATAGGTTTACTAATGGTACGCGATCTTCTTTATATCACTACAAGAGGATTCCAACCCTAGGATCATGCCGCCTTGTGTAATCTGCAAACATTGCTGCAAAGACACGCAGTGGCAATGTAAAAAAACCCATCCACTGTACAATCGTACCTCTCCTATAAAATTACAAAAATATTTTATTTAATTACAGAATATGTTGTATAATTGCCGTATTATAGCTGTACTTTCACAGGAATATTGTAAAAAGTATATAATAATACTATTCTTTATTGCAATAAATAAAAATTAAAAAAGGATATATGTTACTGTAAAAGCCCGAAATACGGTCAAACCTAGGATCAACGCGAAGTCCTAGGTTTGACCAATTTGAAATGTCTGAAAAAGTCTATTATGCATTTAATTTTGGGCTTTTACCAACCTACATTGGTCAATCCTAGGATTTACCTCATGGTATTGGTATAAGCTGGTTTTAATAACTTAGGAAACAAAAAATTACCGCAAATGTTTCATTAGCTCTGTTCGCGGAAATAGTTTTGTTACGAGTTTGTGTAATATAATGAGTAGGTATATTACATTGTCACTGAAGTGAGTACCGCAAGAAAATGTAAGTACTTTTATTTTATTAAGTACCACACAACAAACACACGTTGATTTCTAAAATAAAAATAAAGATTGCGTAACATAAACCAAACATAACTCTTTGTTATTTGGCAGTCGATATTTTAAAAAAAAATAATGTTTTTTTTTAAGGAATTTTTTTGGCATGGTTCACACAACTGCAGATATAGCACAATCGATTCAATAGATTTTTTATTTACGGTTAGCTTCCTTAAAAGTTCTTGTTCTACCTCTGTGGCCCGTAGCAAGATCTGTTTCATGTACGGTAATACGGATTTTTTTTTATTACAGTAATTTACAGCTTAAATTACCAAAGGCAATTTACGTCAATATGTATTACCGTTGGTAATTTATTGATATTTATAATAATAAAAAAAGACTGTTATCAAAGCTTCTTTCCACTCCTCTATTCACCTGTGGAATGATATTATTTGAGAAAGTATAGCTAATCTTTTTATATTGAATGTATAGCAGATGGAAAACCATGGAGTCGATTCAGCGGAGCCAATAACGGAAATTTTAAATCAGAACCCATTTACCTACAGTTGAATTTACGAGTTACAGAGATGTTCATTGTTTGTAAAACCAAGCGTTGTTGTGTTGTGAGTCGGTAAAGAATTCAAGTATTTTATACTATAATTAAGCGGTTTGTCTGTTTCCTTTTTAAATAGCTGCTATAAATAGGACTTTTAGTACCTATAGTCTTTGGTCTCATTTTTATAATGAATTACTACTATCAAATTCGGGAAAGCACCAGAGATTCGTAGTTATATATAGTTATGTATATAATGACTTTTAAGGTTATACCCTACATTTTAATTGACATAAGTAGTTATCATAACTTACTGTTATCGGTAATTTATCATTTTTAACTTTCAATTAGGTAGTCGGTAATTTGAGATAGTATAATTTGGAATTTCAATTTTTAGTTATCCGGCAATTTAAACCTGCGTAATTTACCATTTTGAATTTTTAATTACGTGGTAAATTAATATTTGAAATTAATAATTTTTCATTCTCCGGCAATTTACCGAAAAATATAATTACCTACCGAAATTTAGTATCCTGATCTGACCACACCAACATAATGTATGAAACGACGCTCCTCCATGCGCAGCCATCCAGCTCCACGAACGTCCTCGGACATATGTGGACGTCTAGGACATCCAGTTGCATATGCCAGGCAGCTATACTGGATACTCTGTAGACGCCGCTTAGCTGACTGTGTAATGAAGGGGCCATAGACAACGTCGGCATAGCTCACAGCCCACAATATTACGGAATCTGAAATTAGAAGTTTTACATCTGTTGGCAATAAATTTTTAAATTGATATAAAAGCTTCAATTTGGCGTAGGACCATTGATAAAGTTTGTTAACGTGCTCTTCGAAGGATAGGTTGGAGTCCACAATTACATCGAGATTTCTTGCTGTCTCTACTATCGTCAACGCGGTGCCATTTAGACTGATCTTGGACACCGAGTCACGAACGCGCATCGCACTATCCCGTCCCCCAACTTAAGACAACCTGGCACTTGACTGGGTTTAGTTGAAGTGAGTTGCTGCTTGCCCAATTGAAAATTCTGGTCAGAACTTCATTTATGGTTATTACCCCTTCTTCGACATCATCATCGTAAACTGCTGTGTAGATCTGCAGATCATCGGCGTACATATGGCAGGTGCAATTTGATTGTTTCTCCGGAAGATCAGACGTGACGACATTGAACAGAAGGGGACCGAGCACTGATCCCTGCGGAACACCAGAACTCTGACTAATCTCGAGCAACCGACACCGTCGACCTTTGTTCTAAAGGTTCGACCAGAGAGTTAGTGTCTAAACCAGTTAAGCATCTCATCTCGAATTCCGTAATACTCCAGCTTTGCCAGGACGCACTCAAAGTTCACGCTGTCAAAAGCCTTTGACATATCCAAGGCGACGACATGGCGACGAGTGCGGTGGTGGAGTGACTGCGATGCGAAGTCACAACGTCATCCAACACTTGTAGTAAAGCAGTACTGGTGCTATGGCCCCCGCGGAAACCGGACTGGATTGGCAGTAATATGTTCCGGTCCTCGATATATTCTATCATTTGGCTATGTAAAATGGATTCAGCCATCTTTGATGCAGTGCACAAAAGACTTATGGGTCGATAGTCAGCATAGGTTACAGGATTGGTGGTCTTAGGGATCGGTCTCACCACTGCTTCTTTCCAGGATATTGGAAAGTATCCCTGCTCAAAGGAGTGATTGATGATGTGGGTCAGCGGCTCTGAACAAAAAGAAGCGGAAAACTGAAGCAATTTTGATGAAATACCATCCGCAACACAACACGACGATTTTTAATTAAAAATTAGTTCTTTAACATGGTCCAGTTTAACCGGGTTGTATGCAAACACACCCCCTCGCGGGTGTGCAGCGCCGCGAAGTGTCCACATAGTCCGAGTCACAAGGCAGTCCCGGTATACTGGTAATAAAGTAATCACTGAAAGAGTCAGCATCACACAAGTCTATAGGCACGCGATTATTTTGGTTATCACCACCCACACCCCACGATCTAAGATGTTGCCACAGTAACTTCTGGTCTTTGAGACCACGTGTGCAAGATGAACTATAATATGCTCTCTTTTCTTACATTACAGCATTGTTGAAGTAATTTCTCAGATCGCAGTAATATTTTCGGTGATTTGGAGATTTACTGCGCTTGTACCTCAGCATTGTCGCTGATTATTATTTGATACAGTACAATTAGTGTAAAAAATGAACAATTCCGTTATGAAAATGTATAAATCTGCAATGTAAATATGGAAACCTGTAGTTTTATCTTTTTTTGTAATCTACAGACATTTTTCTCGGTGTACACACGGTAACTTTACAATGTAAGTAGTTAAGTGAATGTTATTTTAAATTTACAGAGAACCCTAAACACTAGGTTCTTAAAACGTTACTTACGACTACCATAAAAAATCGTAGGTACTTAAACTTTATTGATGATTAAATTGGAAAAAATTGGATCGAATGCATTGGTTTTATTATGCTATTCGCTTTTTATACATCATAAACATAACAATGCAGTCCATTCGTGCTTACTCCATTGACTAGTTTGAATATTTTTAGAAACCACACGTCCACACGTTATACATACATAAGCATGTCCCAAAACATTTCTATGTATTATGAGGTACATATTTGTATCTTAAAAAAAAACAATTTTTACACAAATAATACGTTCAGAAATCAGGACAAAGTTGTTTACATTACAGCGAGAGAAGATTGAGGTTATGATGTTTACGTTTCGTTCCTTTTATTGAAACAAAACGTCCCGTTAACATTTGAATTCATGATCAGTCTATCAGTACACTTAAATTACTGTAGTTCTTGAAGAACCTGTTACCGTATAAGACGCAGTTAGCTTCCGTTCCGTACAAGAAAATGTAGGTTAAATTCGTTGTTTTACTACGCAAGCAATGATCAACGTTTGAACCCATGCTAAATAATGAACTTCTATAGTACTACACCAGAGGACGCGGAAGAAAACTAAAGTATAAAAATATGTCGGTTTATTGAACAAGAACTAACTACTAACCGGAAACAAGCCTGTTAAATAATTCAGAGTTGCTTTTGGATTGTTTACTGATCACATTAATTAAATGGTGATACAACTCGCACCCTGTCTGTTTGGTTCACACTGTATGTATTGTTTTCGTGGAAAACAATGGTCACTTTGGTGTAATTAAAAATTACTGACGGGGATTTTTGCTATACAGTCTTGGGATAAAGTATTCTGCCGTAGGAAAAGTTTTTTTGGTTAAAATCCTATTTTTAAACATCAGTTTGTTTAGACACTAGCCTCAAAATAAACAAAAATCATTTTAAGCAGGGATTCATTTTTAGCGCGCAAAATCTATTAAATATACATAGGTACGCAGATTTTAATTTTCATTTAGTAAACACAAAAAGAAATGGCGCATGAGTGCTTTACCGAAAAAGCGAATACGCAAAGATCAAATGAGTATAGTGCGGTATTTTTCTGCTTTGATTAATCCATTTTTTATAAATTTAGAAATTTCGGTTAGGATATATTAGCGACGGGGCTACAATGGGTTCATTATGAAACCAAAGCTGAAAAATAGCATTAGAATAAATTCTTACTTATTTATAAATGTCCATATTGATTTTATAATACATTTGCAATAAATAAATGTGCAATACAATCGTATTGCATGTCTGTACATATTTGAATTTTAGTAAAAAAAGTACTGAAATATACTCTAAGAAGAACTGTGTGTCATTTCTTTTGTTTAAAAACAGCAGGTTAACAAAACAAATCATTTTTCAACTACTGCAAGTAGATTGCTACTCAATTTAGCAAGATGGTTCATACGTGTTCTCATATAACGTTCAACCTGACTATTTGAACGGTGAACATCTGGGGTAGTATAATGGTAGCTTATACCAAGGTCATCCAAGTATTTGGGAATTTTCAAGTTTTTGAAATTATTTCCGGCGTCCATTATGATTTGACGTGGTGTTCCAAAAATGATATAAGCAGTTGAAACGCATCTTGCGTTTCATCAGATTTCACAGCTTTTAGTGGTAGTAAGACACAATACTTAGAGAAGCCATCAATCATGACTAATACGTGCTTATATTCACGTTCAGTTTCGACCAGCTGTGTAGAGTAGACCAAAATATGATCGTCCGCCAATAATTACTTTATTTGGTTTTAATTGGATACCCGCACACATTTACCTTTTGCGCTGTTCGATCGCTCTCTTGGTGAAACAATCTTTAGCATTGTGTCCCGGCTTTGGACAAAATTCACACACAAGCGAAGTTTTTAGTGCTTGGTAAGTTGTGGCTGCCGTCGGCTCAACAATACGTCGTTTTTGCATCACCTCACGATTATAGCGACAAGATTTTTGAAAATGCCCAACTTTGCCACATTGATAACAAGTTTGGAGTGACATATGTAATCGTGGGCGCTTTTCAAAAGGTGCTTGATCATTTACAGTAAGTCTTACATGCTTCGAAATTTTAATCAAAGGTCCGAGAAAAGAGATTAAACTTGAAATCGTCTTTAGATTGCAATTAGAAGCGTTAGCACGTACGTCGCCTTCTTTTATTCCATGAATCGTTATCTCAACTAAATCTTCCTGCCATACCGTTTGAATTTTTTTAATAGCGCAACTTTTTCGTAAACGTGCGCATCCAACGTTTCCGTTTCGCAACGACCACTCGTAAATGCGGCAGCTTTAAACAACAGCTTGGCCAGATTACGTTTTGGCGGAAATGCAGAAAGGAAATCGGCTTTACGACATGCCCATGTACGTAGTTCTGGCATCCAGGACTTAAACCAGGTAACCGCGACTCCCGTTAAAGAACGTCCGAGTCTGAGAAGCAATTGTTGATCGGTCCACGAAAATTCACTTTTAATCGACTCAAGTTGATCGATCCACTTATTAGCCTCCATAATATCTGGACAAAATATGGGCAAATCAACAACCTCCGACGCGGCATTGGACTGCTTCACCATTTTCACAAATTCGGACATAAACTCTTCCATGATTAAGGTTTTTTTTTGTAACACTCTTTTTAAGAACTTTAAAAACTCTTTTTAAGCACTTTGAACACTCTTTTTAAACAACAGTTCGCAAACGTAGGCGAATCCCACTTCTGATGTTAGAAATAAGAACGAGAGATGAAAAATACTTTCAAATAAAAGACTTTATTAAATAATTAAGAAGCGCGAACAGCAAGCGACACGGCAATCGAGCAATACCAGATCTAACTGATCTGCCCGTTTACCGAAAGCGGTTCCTTCTTATCGCATAGACATAAACAAAAACGGTAACACTAACAAATGAGCCAGCCTCTCAGGCATATACGAATAAGCATAATTCTATTGCACAGTAATATAAACAAATACTGTAACACCGACCAACTAAGTAAGCCAATAAATGAATAATTCTTAATCCCAATATCTCCACCAAATAAATTGATTCCTAACACTAGGAATTACTAGTAGAGCTCTAAGAAAGATAGACTATATCGTGTATCTCTTAATAGTGATTTGACTATAGTATTTCTTATGTATAAAAATCTTCCTGCCTCTTTCCTGTTTTAACCCTTTGCCTGTCCACCTGTTTTACGCACACTATCGCCGTACGTCCTCTTGAAATGTTTACTGTATCATGTTGCATGAATAACACATACTGAACTAAATGTAACTTGTACTAACATTTTCTCTCAAAAGTACAACAAAAAGTTGTAAAATACTAGTGTCGTCGTAGGGTCTACAGGCTATCGGCTATTACAGACCTTTCCCACACATCGCTCTAAGTGTGGCCTTGTTTGTTTATATACATACGGCGCCAAGGAACGATAGGGTCTAACGACAGGTCCAAGGAAGGCTAAGACGCTATAGAGGGACACACCGGCACTAGGCGTTCACGCGAGTACATCCTTTGTCTTAACTCTTAAGGCAGTACATTACATAGTAATAACGTTATAACTGAGCTAATATCAATAAAGTAGAAGTAATAGAAGTGTGACTAGTGGTTTTATTCATAAGACAACACTAGTTTATTCATATGGTCTAGATTAGGGATGTAGCGGAGGTCCGCCTCCGCCTCCGTAAAGGCGGAACTTTCGCTTGTTATTCAACCTCCGCCTCCGCTTTTTTTTTGCCGGAGGGATAGCTGAGGCATGAGTGTACGCCACTACGGCGCGACGTGTGTGATGGGCGCATTCGGATTACATAATCGATTTTTAAAATAATTGAGATTTCGATTAATGATTTTTAATATCAGTCATCCTTGTCATCCTTGCGTCACCAAGTTTGTCGGCCATACAAACCCAATAAATCTCCAACCCAACCCAACCCATCTTATGTGTTACCGACTATGAATAAGCGATTATTAAAGAAGTACAACTTCTTATAACCTCTGCTTTCGGGAAAGTACATGACACTTGACCTCCGCCCCCGTCACCTCCGTTACATCCCTAGTCTGGATACCCATTGCAATATGCGTCGCAATCGTTGGTAATCGGAATGTTCAGCTCGTCAACATGTGGGCGAAGTGAGTGCGTGGAGTCGGGTTTTACCATGCCGGTTAGGGGTGGGCGATCTTGGAAATTTGTGATCGATCTTCGATCACAATTTGAGATCGTTCTGATCGATCGATCGATCATGATCGATCAGATCGATTCTTTAATTCTCTAGTGACAGTATTCCAAACAAATTTAAGTATAAGTTTTCCCGTTTTGCCGCTCATTTTTTTTATGCAATAGGTCCAGTGTAGAACTGTCTACAATACTAAATAAAACAACTGCAGAAAACCATGCAACATGATGCAGTAAACATTTCAAGAGGACGTACGGCAATAGTCTGCGAAAATAGGTGGACAGGCAAAGGGTTAAAACAGGAAAGAGGCAGGAAGTTTTTTTACATAAGAAATACTATAATCGAATCACTATTAAGAGATACACGATATAGTTTATCTTTCTTAGATCTCTACTAGTGATTCTTCGTTAATATTATAAATATCAATTTGCTGATGAGATTGATTTTAGTACAAAAGGTATGACAGCTTATTTTGATTCGCCTTTTTGATGCATATTACGAAACCGAACGGAAAAATTGTATAGTTAGGCCGTTTGCACACGCACCGGCAAAACCGGTTCCGATTCTGGGTGCGGCGCCGGATGCAATGTAACCAAATATCAACTTACCGGTCCGGTAAACCGGCTGTGTGTGCCATCATTCATGTAAAAACATTGCACCCGGCGCCGGCGGCCGGAGCCGGAATCGGATCCGGTTTTGCCGTACGTGTGCAAACGGCCTTAATCTTAATAGTAACTGATTTTTTTAATATGCAATAACTCAAAAACAAAACAAATGGTTTGAGACTAATACTGTAACTAACTACCTAATGTTCTATTACGGCTGAACTATTAAGACAGCTTTCATATTTGAATAAGTAACTTATTTTAAAATTTTATATGCAGGACCCTCTCAATTTTTTCTATCTGGATAGTCACTTACCTTAGATCATTGAACTTTTTAAGAAAAAAAAAATACTTGGAGATATGTAAAATGCTCTGATATCTAGACGGAAAACTTAAATGATTATTTTCCTATTCACTTTGGTGGCGAGTTCCAGATAGTTCGATAAAGAAATCTTAGAAGCTCTGCAATAGCGTAAAGATGCTCGAGTTGAGATGATCACCACAAATACTGAAGACAATAAATGTAAGTACCTATACTAAGATCAGAAGGATGGCCAAGTAATTGTGCAGAAGAAAAAAGCAATAATTGATGGAAAAACATTTAAATGAAATAGAAGAACATTCCCAAAAAAAAGAGATTTTTATCAGGAGGTAAAGAAGGGCATTTTGTGCAGGGCATCTCAGTACTTCTGAAACAAATAATGGCAAATAATTTGCGACTGTGAAGAGAGAGTATAACTTTAAGGGGAGGACAACGTCGAAGAATCAACGGAGGAAGATATCAAAGAATAAAGCAATATGCTGTAACTACAGATAAATGGCCCTGTTAGTTGTAGTTTATAAGATATCGACTAGAATTATAAGAGACAAGATAGGTCCGTGCCAGGAAATTACTGTGGGTGGTTTTGTAGAGTGGTTTTAAGAAAGAAAAGAACAATTTACCAAAATTTTGTCCTGAAGCAGATAATGATTAACACCATATGTACGATCAAAATTTAGCGCTTTATTTGGTATTCATAGACTTCAAGCAAGCATATGATTCAATCCTGAGACGTAAGCTGTTTGATACTAAGAGTAAATTGCGAATAGCAAGGAAGATAATTAGGTTGGTGCAAATGACGCTGGTCCAAACTTGTAATAAGGTCACGTTAAAAGGTAATATGTCTATAGCCAACGGTTTTGTTCAATTTTGTGCTGGAGGGTATACTGCGCGATAGTGAGGTGCAAATGGGAGGGGGGGGCAAATCAGTGATTACAAATATTGATTATACGCTAATGATTTGGTACTAATGGTGAGATAACGTTCGGCAGTATAGAAAGCTTTTAAAAGTTTTAAAACGGCAACGGGTAGATAAGGGTTGCACCTAAATGAAGAAAAAGCTCAGTAAATGGATAATCCGTAAATGGAAATCAGAACCCTTCAAAATAAGACATGGAGACATGGATTCTTATGAAACAGATAGAAGAAGAGCTGAACATGAACATGAAAAAGGAAAGTGCTGAGAAAAATCGGTGTAGGGATACGTTCAGAAGTACACGGTGAAGAAGAATGAACAAAGAAGTTATAATAACTGTATATTAAACCCAGTATTTTGCATGCAGTAAGGTTGCAAGATTGGCATGGTTAGGATTTTTTTAATATGAATTGATTTATTCTTGATTTTGAGCCCTTTTGGGCATGGGCTAATATGTATTGATCATTATTAAATTCCACAGGAATATGTGTGGATATGAAGGAACAAATTGAGGTGGTCCAGCATAGAAAAATTTGTTTTAAGTTTTGAAACATAATGATCATGTTTTTCATTGCAAACTAATTATCAGTATGCTAGTTTCAAACACTAAGCGTTAGAACAGCCGTAATGAAATACAGTATGTACCAGAATATAGTGCACTTGCTTTATATTTGATTTTTGCTGTTGCTCGACCAAGATACAGGAAAAATAGAAAGAAAACTAATCATTAATCACAATATAATGCTACATAATGTGTGGAAATTCGGTAAATAAATGATTTTGCTATCAATATTTTGGACCAAATGCTATCATATGCTTTAGTAGTCTAGTGGAATCAGTGAGAAAAATGATTATTTGCAGAAGATAGGGATTATCCATTCGATAACTATTTATCTATTGTTAGTGAAATCGGCCCCAAGATATTCATAAAATTCGCTTATCAGCTTAAGCTTCAACAGCATCCAATTTGATGAAGACTAGTTTTATTGATTGTACTTATCAAATATTTTTTAGACAATCCGTACGTACCGCATGGCAAGAACTTCGCGAGTGCCCTCAATCCACTGTTGGCCCAGATTTCAAGACTGAGCGCTAGCTGCCCCGTCCTTAACGAGGCCGTACCTGAACTGGAGGTCCTGGGGGGTTCCCTAGGATCTTCGCCTTTACACCAGCCTCCAAGTAGAAAAGGAAGTGGTAAGAAAATAACATATCCTCTAAGTTACACTAAAAGTGACCAAAGAAATGTTTGATAACTTTGTCTAAACTATTGTTTAAATTATTCGTCTTTTTTAGGCACGCAAGACTACCTTTGCCAACCTGATCCACAGAGGAGGAGGTCATGGACAGCACTAGAAGATTTGTCCGGAACCAAAGACAAAATGAAGCCTGGAAGGCAAAGGAGGTAATAACCATTCAGCATCGGAAATAATGCAACAATTTTCTTTTGATTTTTTTCCAGCATATCTTTAAGCAGTATGGAATCAGAAGCCGATGAGTCATCGTTAATAGACAACGTAGATGGTAGAGCCAGACTGCTAGGCACAGAACCTGTGATCACTGGGAGACGAACCCGAGGCGAGAGAAGTGGTGGAGCTAGTACGCATTCATTAAACGAGGCAGATCTACAGGTACCAAACATAAAATAATGCAAAGATTTTGAAATTAATATCCCCAAATTATTTTTTAGAATGATTTCAATAAGATTAAGGCAAAACGGGAAGCGGAGCAGTTGCGTCTTCTACCTGCTAGACTGCCTCTCCAGAAGTCTGTGTCGACACCATCTATTATTGCTGTGCGGGATTTGGCCCCGGAGCCGGCGTTGGTCGGGGCCCAACCTACTCTCCCAAGGTAAATTACCTATTTCGGTTTGTTTGCGTGCGTTTGTTATTTCTTTACAGTTTGTAACTAATCCGTACAATTTTTTAAATTTCCTAACCTCAATTTTTTAGATTATATTCCATATTTTTTCATTATTTATATATAAGTACGATTGTTTAAATTTGCATGTATACACACTTGATAACTATTGTGAAATCGTAGATAATTTATTGTTACGTGCTGTAACCTCAAATTAAATAGTACCATCATATTCTGCAGATGACATCATAAATGTTTGCAAATTTTTTTTTTAATTTTTAAACCGTTCTTTCTCTTCTGTGTTTGTCTCTCAGTCAATAATTACTTTTAAATAAAGCACTAAAGTGGTATCTCTGGCTGTTGAGGTTCCCTAGCAAAGAGAGTTACCCGCTGCCCCAGAACTCTATGCCGTATGACTCCCCATCGTGTGCGGATTCATACCCTTCTCTCCCCTTCTATCGTACACCCCTCCCTCACCCTCCCTCTCCTAAAAATCACAACCTCTTCTGAAGAACTGAAACAAAAAATTACGTGTTCCGAAGAACTGTGATAAAAAAATCACAACCTTTTCCGAAGAACTATGTTAAAAAATCACAACCTGTTCCGACTAACTGTGACAAGAAATCATGTCAGGGCTGGGGAGCGGAGTACCATGTCTGCTGCTGGTTGTTATATGTTACTTTTTCTTCTTAATTTTCATTTATCTTCTTTTCTTGTTTTAATTTTTAAGGTGATAATCATTAATAATAAATTTCTAATATATGTTCGAAATTGGCTTGACTGAAAAACATTCATTTGCAAGAAAAGTAAATTGAAATGTTTCATTAGAGAAGCTCACCAATTCATATTCTGGATGCGTGTAGTCTGCCCTCAGCGTCGGTGATTGGCCTAAGTTGCAGAAATAAACTGACTAAATAAACAAGTAAAAAGTCTTGGTTCAGTTTTGTTTTATGAAGTGAGTAGAAATCAACCTTTTACCACATTGAACAGAGGATTGGAAATCCAAAGTACTTAAAATTTATTTAGTTTTATATAGTTAAAAACCTTTGTTATTATCTGAAAAATCAAGTAATCTTGTTTTTCTTTTTTAGTTTAGAATACATTTTCACAAAGTCTTGCCTTGTTACCTGCGGAAAATTCAATTTTCACTAAAAAGGGGTTCTACTGTTGATTTAGACCGTTATTTAATTCAGATTTATGTTTGATTGCAAACATTAGTTTGTAGTTGTATTACAAACATGCATTATAATTGTTTTCATTATTATTTTTTTCACAGACGCGGGCCATAATAATCATAATTCGGGCCTGCCGATGCCCCCGTAGTGGCAAAAGCTGTTGGGGGATGTTAAGGCGTGGATTATGATTATTATTGTTATAATAATAATATAATTATATATATATATATATATAGGAGATTGTTTTAATAGGGTGAAAAAAAAGAAGTCGAATATTTTCATACCAATTATATATATATAATATTTATTTTGCTAGTATCATTTGTTACAGACATTAGTTTAACTACATTTATCTAAAAGGATAAATGTAGTTAAACTAATGTCTGTAACAAATGATAGTTCGGCTACAACATGTAGAAGACCTGTTTTTCAATATATTTTTATAATATAGAATAAGTATTTACGATTTCACATTATTTTAATCACTTTCAACTATTATTCACGTATTTGAACAAAAGATTGCATTAATTTTCATTTCAAGTTGACTTTTTCTTATAGATAAGCACCAAGGTTTTTGTTTCTTAATAATATCCACCAATTTTGCATAGTCTGCTTGGATTGAAAATAATAAATATCCACTATATAAATTGAATAAAGAAAAACTGTAATATGGATTTGCCATAAATGTTTGTACTTTTAACCTAAATCATGCTAGACGCAGTATAGTTGCATGTGCTTAGCTTCGTGTCTAGGAGCCGTCCGAGCGGAACAGAGAGCGAGACTGAAGAGGAAGGCAGTAGGTCGAGTCATGTACACTATGATGGCCATCTACCAAACGCCAACTTGCACCAGTAAGTAATGTACATGCACATGCTTGCGGACATGCGATCCGACGCACTATACTTTTTGATTACGTAGACTTGTATTTTTTTATTACATTTTGTTTCCCTCACGCCTCTTTCGTACTCAAAATCTCAATTCTCTATCTTGTCCGGTAAGTAATAAAATCTTAAGGTTACGTCAAGGTAACATCTGTCAAGATTTTTGTATGTTCTATTCATTATCTTATTTATTACTTACCAGTTTGTTAAATTTGTTCTTTCTTTTCTTTTGGCTGTACATTAGAGATTTCTGGTTCTCTACTTTATCAGCTATATATTTTTCTATTCTTTCTATTCAGTTTGTTAAATTTGTTCTCTCTTTGCTTTTGGCAGTACATTAGAGATTTCTGGTTCTCTACTTTACCAGTTATATATTTCCTATTCATCTTCATATTTGTTTCGTCTCTACAGGTTTGTTTTTTTTTGTGCAAGTGTAAACAAACGACTTAAGAAATAATGGTATCGTGAATTTTATTTTTTTTATTTTTAGTGTTGACTACAATCATCATGCTGAAAAACGACGGAAACGGGGTAGTTTATTCTTTAGGAAAAAGAAGGTGAGTTGGAGAAATGTAACAATGTGCAATGTATTTGTATAGGTGTCATAATTACAAACGAATAAGTGATTGAAATCAAATTTTGAAATTATTAACAAAGAAATAGTTTCTAGCAGTATACTTTAATTTATTATTTATCTATTTTGACGACATTACAGAAACGGTGGCTCATTTGCAAAATCGTTAAAAAATGCTAAGGGTAAACCTCCACTTCCTTTGGACCCTTTTGAACAAAAATTTTTTCATGTCTAAGTTTGGTAATGTAACTTCTACATATGTAGTTTTGTTTCGCCCCGATACCTTTAGTAGTTTCTCTGCAATCATCGCCACAACAAAACATACACACACACACACACACACACACAGACATTTTTGAGTACTTTGGTCAAAAATCTTCAGGGGACCCAAAAAGACATATTTCCGCTAAAATCTCAAAATTTTTGTTCAACACGATTATAATACGTTATCATACTATGTATGATGAATTAAAAAAGATCTTAATTGAAAATGTTTAACGACGTATTGTCAAAATTATATTATAGGCTAATAATATGGTTCAAATCCTGGTTGGGGCTGTAATTTTTGATTTATTTAAAATTTACATCCCGCCTGTATGTCACCATATTACTAACCTAAAAAAGATCTTATTTCTCAGTAATAATTATTCTAATATTGTTCATAAAATATTTATAGGATAAAAGCAAAAAAAATTTACATCAGTGGGTGTCCGGAGGTTACAGTTCATCGAGTGCCTGCGATTGGTGCAGCAAACCATTAAGCAATAAACCAGCACTTTATTGCGAGAGTAAGCAACTTCCCAAACAATTAACTGCAAAAATATACTTAAAATTGTACTTTTTAGATTGTAATACTACGGTACACCAAAATACATGTAAGGACAATATTCCAGATTGCAATAAACCTAAAGGATCAAAGGTAATCTTACTTATTCAATCATTGTCAAGATATTTCAGGTTATACTGTTTCAGAATGCGCAGAAAACAACAAGTTTTGGCGTGCAATTGCCGAATGCAAAGCCGACAATTAACAAACGTGGTTCGGGATCGCTTCCGACAAGTCAAACTAGTTCCAATAGGTAAGTTTGTGTGTTTCTGGCTCGAAATCTACTATAAATATGCGCTTGAATTGTTATCTCGAGTTACCGATGAGAATTGAAAGATATAAGTTGTTCGCAACTAAATGTGTACGTTCGTGACAACGGATATGTTTTATATATATTACGTAAATGTTTATAGGATGTGTAGTCTTACAAGGAGTTTTTATTTATGTTTAATGTTTAGTATTTGATTTTGTCGTACATACTCTTTACTACAGAAACACTTATAAATCCACCCCCTCCAGTATAAACCCTCTACATGTTGGACGAATTGCATGATAGATGATCCTATCAAGCAGACTTTTGCAATTTTAGATATGTTATTTTATTATATGCTAAATGCTTTATTTCAAATAAGAGTTTTGTTATTAGTAATTTTGCCATTAACATAAATGAAATTGTAATAATGTCTGGTACTTCTATACTCTATAGATTATTTGAGAAATCTTTTACACATTTTCAAGACTGTTTCATATAGGTTCATAGGGGTGCATACAGTCTTTTTATAAATGATTTCAGTTGAAACAGGCCCATGCCCATGTCATAACATTTTTGCCATTCTTTACAAACAAGTTCAAGGAGCGGCAACCAGAATTTTTTTTGATTTTATTTTATGGCTTACTTTGACTACAATCATTTATAATGTTATATGTATGAGCAGAAAAAGTGTCAATTATAGTTAGTGTAAGGACGAAATAGTACTGTTTTGAATAATAATAATAGTATTCATAACGTAACTAATTTATTGGCTAACATAATGTGAATTGTTTGTAACATTGTAAAATTAGCAACAATTAACTAAACAGTATTAACATTTACTAGCGTCTGCTTTTTGTATAACTATACTTGTTGAAAACATTTGCAATTATACAGGATTTGAACTCTTTGTTCATATGTGCTTTGAAACACTCTTGGCATTACTTTGTAGTGATTTGCTTCATACATTGTGCATTTTTGTTTGATGATGAAGACACTAGAGTAGTTTAATAAATGACAAAACAAAAAAATTAAAATGATGTTTTTGCAGTGTGTACTACTACAAAGAAAAACTGACACTGCTTCTAGGGCACACGTGAACAAATTTATGATCATTATGATCATAAGGTAGTTTTTACCAAGCAGGCTATTAAATGATGATTATAAATCATAAAATCCAGTTAAGTTATATTCTTTAAAAACATACTAAATTAGTTTATTTTCTATTATGTATGTTCTGTCATAACATTATTTCTCTTAATTTAAACAGAGTTGTACACAGTCAGACAACATATCTCAGACTACATATATAGTTGAATACACATGAATATAACTTACAGTCCTTTTGCTTGGCTTCTATTATTACTTCTATTAACGTTTGTTTTACCTAAGTGTTTGTGTTTGCCTGCTTCATAGCACGATATAGTCCCCGATTCTTGTGCGTTAGGTTGTTTGCAAGTTTGTCTCGATTATCAAACAGCAGAAATTTTCGCCCTGTACAGATCTATGTGTGATTATTTGTGTTTATCCAATGTGCATATTGCTTACAAAAGTCAGAAAAAATTAAAAATTTAATGTAAGAAATTAAAGTAAGCACTATGCATAGAAAATTTCTGCATGTTTGACAAGTGTCGTGTTCACGTAGCTCTACATCTGTATTCTACTGTTTTTCTGTATCTGTTGATACGTAGATCTTCAACTGTTTTAGAGAAGCTTCTATGTTTGGTCGGTAGATAATTTGAGGTTGTGTTTTAATTATGAAAAATGACACGGTGGACACGATACATGTTTAAACAGTTTGTGTTTTACTATGGAAACAAAAGAAATGTGTTAGAATAGGTTGTTGGTTGAAAGAATTGAATAAACACTGAAATAGTACAACACAAAATGTTAAGGGTTATTAGAGGGTGTGGCTAATCTGTTGCCTGTTCCCCGCCCCTCCCTTCTAGGAGGAGCCAGCTCTGCTACTCGCCCTGGCGCAGGGTTGCCACCAAACTGGGAGTTAAGTAAGTTCCCTAACCCCGTACCTTCTCCTCCTCGCAATTTGTTGTCTTCTATCTTATATTTATATATTATATATTCACGTGAATACTTCAGTCTTCTCTATTTGTTCACGTCCGCTATTGTATTACCAAGATTTCAGTTACCTTTTTGCATTTTTATTATTATTTCTGTGACTTACACTCGAGCACCCAATTTTTGCATTTGTAGCGTTGAGTTTATATCTGCTGGTGAAATTTGCAAGGTTTTTAACGCAGACACACAAGTAAAAGTATTGTTAAGGTTATGTTTCGTTTATAGGTTGGTTTGTACGAGCAACATTTTGGATACATTGTGTATTTTATTATTCTTGTTTAATAAATTAAATATTTAATTTTCCTTGGTTTTTGTATTGGTTTGGTAGATGACAAAAATATTCTTGTAATATCTCAGTAAGTCAATCCTTTATTTATTGCAGCATTTAAGTACAAATACATAAAGATGTGCAGAACTATTCAGAACCACATAAAGGTCACATAAACAACTAAACTTTCAGCTTTGAGAATACAAAATTGTACTTTTTTGGAAAACAGTTTATGTATGGACCCATTGTTATTATTTCTTTATGATCCCGTATAACAATAGGCAATACTAAAACTAAAAGACTTAACAGAAATAGTATCGATATTACTAAGCACTCATAATATTACATACGAGTCAAAATCGATACAAAATGTTACAAATATTGATCCTAGAGTATAGTATATTTTTATTTGATATTGTCCGACCAAGCTAATCCTTAGATTAAATTTCATTTATTTAACATTTATTTTAACAAGTAGCACACAAGCTTTTAACACTAAGTATTCAAAACATCGCAACATTCGAATGTAATTTTAGTTAGGTGCTTCGAAGTCTATTTTTTAGCATGTCTTCTAGTCCGCTGCTGATTAATTCTGATCTCTGTACTTTTGACTGTCTTGTATCTCTGATGAAACCGCTGTCGCTACTCACTAACCACAAACATACCGTGTGCTCTGATCACAACTGTATTTTGACGTTTTACTTTGTACTTTGTTTTGTTTAGTTTTACTTTTCTCGTTGTTGTCATTTTCGGACAGTATATTTGGCCCATGCTTGGAATGGCCAATAATACACACTCTTTATCGAGTTCCGGTCCGAACACTTGACGATTTATTGTGGTTATGTTTCAGTCAAATACTGTCCGAGGACAAGGATACCGATCATAGTCACCATGACGCCATAAAGTAATAAATTTTTCCAATGTTTAAAGATTTTTGGTTTATTTATGTGAGTTTTAGCTTTGCGGATGATGTACCACTTATACAATTGGAGTTTCTATCCGACACTCCTTTGTCCGCAGCTGACTTATGCTCCGATTATAGTTTGGGGCTCCATGAGACCGAACCTGACTCGTGGACGCCCCATGTCGGTAAAGAAATATCGAAGAAGTTGAAAGAAAAGGAGGTCAAACGACAGGAACACATTTACGAGTTTATTTTGACTGAAAAACATCACTGCATGACTCTGTTGGTGATGCAAAAGGTACTCAAATTTTTAAATATGAAGAGCTGATATAACTTTTCTGATTTTCTTCAGGTTTTTGTAGATGGGTTAAATAAATATTTTAATTTGGGTGCCAATTTAGAACGGATGTTTCCCAGATTGAATGATCTTATAGAAATGCACTTGGGACTTTTATCAAAATTACGACAGCGCCAACGGGAATCACCTGTCGTTGCTACCATCACTGATATTTTGTTGGATGTATTTTCTGACCATAATGCGGCAAAATTGAAATCAGCTTATGGTGAGTACTTTGTAACATTCTAATGCTTACCTTTGCATTATGCAGTGTAACTGAAAATTGAGGGCTAAGCTTAGTATATTGGTTATTATGAGACAGAAAATCAGTATAAAGGAAAATAAAATAAGTTATAAAAATGCATTTTTTAAAAACTACGCTTTATAAAAACATGCAGTAAATTTTCTTATTCTTTTTAATTTTACATTTTTTTTTAACTACTCCAAATTTTTCAAATTTTTTGTTGATTAATTCATTGTCACCGGAAATCTGCCCACAAGCAAAAATTCAACTCTATTGGACAAATTTTTGAAAACTTTCAAGTTTTAATTTTTTTTATGGATTGTCACTGGAAATCTGTTCACATACAAAATTTCAACTCCATTGGACAAGATTTTCAAATTTTTAAAAATTTTAGAACATTTTCCGAAATTTTTGTATTGATTCTTGCACTGTCACCGGAAATCTGTCCACATACAAAATTTAAACTTGACTATAAATCTTCCGAATTTTAAAAAATCTTCAAAATTTTGGAATATTTTCCGATTTTTTTTGATTCATGCATTGTCACCGGAAATCTGTCCACATACAAACTTTCCAAATTTTGGAAAATTGAAATTTACCGATTAAGGGGTAAAAACGGTCAATGTTGAATGCGTTTTTATATACATACAGTGAACTCTCCAATAAGCGGACACGAACGGTGTCATCCTTTTTGTCCGCTTAAGAGAGGTGTCTGCTTAATAGAGAGCCCATATAATTTGTTTAGGTTTTCAATCAAATAATTTACCGACAATAATTTATCAATATAAATAATACAAAAAAGTGATTAAACAAGTTTCAGTATAACAAGTACCTATATTAAAAACTAAATATCAAATATGTTAAATATTAAGAAAAACTAGTCACAGGGTTATAAATAATAATAATAATATTTTATTCCAAGACTCAAAAAATACAGCTTAGGTCACACTTCATGGTAATAATATAAGCAAAAGTTGTAAAAATAAATAAGGAAAACTATTGCTGTAGAAACTCCATGACTGTGTAAATGGGCTGCTCAATTAGGTGCCGCTTCAGTGGCTGCTTCCATTTGTGATGGGGGAGCGCTCTTATTTTGTCAGGAACCGCATTAAAGATCCTCGCTGCTTGGGATAGGCTGTTTGTCGTGCGCAGCCTATTGAAAGGTACCTCCAACATCTCGCAGGCTCTGGTAGCATGTTGATGGATGTGGCACCGCTTGGTCTGTCTGGTCTTCAGAGTCTCAGTCACCATTTGAAGGACAAATTCCCCTGCCAGGGTCGGGATACCTAATCGAGTAAATAGTGGTCTGCAGGACTCGGTGGAAGCCGCCCCAGTCAGCGCCCGAACAGCTCTTTTCTGTAGAGTGAAAACTCTGTGTACATGCGCTGAGCCACCCCAGACCGTCAGGCCATATGTCATCCTTGAGCGGAACAGCGCATAATATGCCAGTCTACCCGCCGTGTCGCTGATGCATGTTCTCGTCTTTCTCACAGCATAAATGGCTGTCGAAAGCTTTGATTCCAGTGCCTCAATATGAGGCAGCCACGTCATCCTGGAGTCCAGCAACACGCCCAGAAATGGCGCCATGTCTTTCTCCATATGTTCTCTTCTGGTGGTGAAGAAATGGATCAATGTGGTCTTGTTGGTATTTAGAGCTAGTTCATTATCGGTGAAGACGTACTTAAGAGTTCTGTTGCCCTCTGCGTCATTGCCTAAATATCATCATATATGTTGTGATTCATGTACACATGATGTAGGTAGTATAATACCTACATATTTAATACGCAAATGCAGATATAAATTGGTAGTATAATATGTACTCCACATAATATTATTACAGCTGTACATAATACCTATCTCCTATTTTTTGACTATTTTTGTAAAAAAAATCTAAAGTTTGCTTTTTTTGCATTCAAATAACAAAGTTTATGTAATGAGATTCTAAATTTGCAGCGAGGTTAAAGGCGTTGATTGAGGTCGTTTTCATTTTTTGCATATAATTATAAATTTTTCATTGCGGTTAAGGCATCATTTTTGAACATCATTTTGTATTTATCGGACTACACGAGAATTTCAATTTTTTCTTTTAGTGTGAATATGTGTTTCTTGTTTTTAGACGAATCCATGATATCACTATGTGAAAATTAACCCATATTAGAGACATAAGCATGTGTATATAAGTAAAAACTTACCACACCTGCAATTTAATTTAAAGATGCAAATGCACGTGTAAATCTATTATAATTTATAGGCACAAACACCAGCTACGCACATATTTTGGCAGCTAACGTATGGGCTATGATACGCAAAGATCATACGCACTATAACCTTGAGTTGTGTGGTTCCCTGAATTCTATTCCATTGCATTGGTTTGTGCAATGTGCAACCTACTGTCCGCTCAAGGGAGAGAATTTGTTTCAAAATTCCCTAATACTGTTGTCCGTGTCCGTTTAATAGAGTGTCCGCCTAACAGAGGTGGCATTCTATATAAAATACGTATGGTTAGGACGGTGCTAAGAAAATTGTCCGGTTAACAGAGTTGTCCGCTTATTAGAGGTGTCCGTTATGGGAGAGATCACTGTACATTGTAATATTCGTTATTAAAAGGTAATTAAAAATTTAATTAGGCTGTGATGTTTTGAAGTGTATATGCCTTTGACTACGGTACTATTGAAGTACAAATTTAAATTCTGATTATTAATGCCTCATCAATATCATATCTACATCACGAGCTGTTAAGGCTCCGTTTTAAAAACATCGCAACTTCCAAACGAAATATTTCGTTGCGATGTTTTTTTTTGCTGGGAGTGGTCTGCCTGGCCCCCACCAACGTCAACCAGGCCACAGTTCTATGATAAGGGGAAGTTGGGGGGTTTGGAGGAAGCAAGCAAAGGCGGAGCATAGTCGACGCGAATACATTCGAAGGGGAAGTACTCAGCCAGTTTGTCGCCGCGCGTCAGCGCTTTCGCTCATGTTACAATGTATTAGTGTTCTCACTCATCACGGACGCATATGCATCCCGGACTGCATACAGCTGGCTGGCGGCCACCAGGCGGTAAAAGAAAATATATTGATTTAATTTAGAGAGAGCGCGCTTGCTATTATAATATTTAATCTTTTTAACAGGGTGACATACATACAGTATAGTAAATTGACAAAAATGTCTTAACTCATGATAACTCATCGGTGAATTATGGACTTCAATTTAGAAAGGAATTAATTAAAATCGAGCAATGAGGACCCAATACATCTACTTATAAACATGCTGGATATCGAACGAACGCACGGCAGTGACACACGAAGACAAAAATAAAAAAAAAATAATCTGATGCGTTCAGGCACATTACTTTATCATACCATATATAAAATTAATAGTTTAGCTGCATGAGATTCTATTTGATCGAGATCGGCCATGTCTGCATCTTATAATAAAGCTACTGGAACTAGACGGATATTTTGATTATATTGACAGTAGGTATTGTCAAAACATCAGCGTTTGACACTACCTACTGTCATTAGAATCACAATATCTGACAAATCCTGGCTAACTAGTTTTAATGCAGCGATCTCGATAAAATAGAATTTGCTCATGCAGCTAAACTATTTATTTTACCAAAAAATGCCTTAGTCATAAATTGTTCAGAATTTCCTGTACTTTAATTTATTATTTAACTATTTCGACAAATTTCCAGAAATGGCGGCTTATTTGCAAAATCTTTCAAAAATGCTATAAGACTAAACCTCCAGTTCCTTTGGATCCTTTTCAACAGAAAGCTTTTCAGCTCTAAGTTTGGTTATGAAACTTCTAAATATGAAGTTTCGTCCCGATACCTTAGTAGTTTCTCCGGAATCGTCGCCACAAAAAAACACACACACACATACACAGAATTTTTTTTTTACCTGGGTCAAAAATGTTCAAGGGATCCAAAAAATTTTGTTTGGCACGATTACAATACTTTACATACTACGTATGATAAAGTAAAATCATAATATACATAGTGCAAAGTTCCCCAAACCATTTATATAAATCCCAAATATTTTGTCACCTACAAGTTCGCTATATTTTATAACGTTTTGGGCGTCATGAATGCAAGATTCATGAATGAAAACAAATTCAGACATTAGCTATATCCAATTCTCGCTGTAACACTGCCCAATACAGTCGCTGAACTAATATCCATTAGAGCCGACCCAAGTTCGTCACTGCTAATTGTCTCTTCCTGTCCACAAAACCGACATTTTAAATAAAATGTTCATTTGAGTCGTGTTCTGGTCTCTTTGTCTCATTTGTAATTAAATAATTACAATATTGTTCTTTTAGATTATCTATACATATATTTTAACTTAGGTTGTACGTAGTCGTCTTTTACTAATTCGTCTAGAGGGCAGATGCGGATGTTTAGGTATTTTGCCACGACTTCTACCCATTATTAAACAAATGTACCTAACACCTAGCGGGTATAACTACACTAAGTATAATATCATACAGTATATGACTTTTATCGTGTGTTAAATTTGTAAACCGTGCGTATAAATGTGAAATGCGAGAACTCGGTTCTCCTGATTCAATATACGGTCGTAACTTGTGAACAGTCTAATCTAAAAATAGCAGTAGGCGTGGCGTAGTTATAGGCGGTGTTTAAAACTGCTAACGTCTGCTGTCTACACCGGGCCCGTAATATAGGCAAATTACATACATTTCTGGCAATTACGCTTTGTTATCGCAATTATAATGTTTAGATTAAAATTGTACTTAAATAAAAAATCTATTTTTGTATCATGAGTTGGGCTAAATGTTTTATATTTGAAAAAAACCAAAGACGTAGAAGTAAAATTGATTTTTATCTTTAAAAAATTTTTTTTTTCATCCAGCCCAACTCGTTATTTATCTAGGAAGTTACATAAAAAATTTCATAAACTTTGAACAATAAATAACGCTTTTATTTGCAAACGCGTTTTAGGAGAGGTAGAACTGGGTCTTAATGGTCAAAGATGATCAAATTGTCACGAGCTATTCATGGTCAAAGATGACCAAATTGTGGTTTTTAACAACTTTTTGCTTTCTTTTGATCAGACGACAATGAGCATTGTTGTAGGTAAAACTACGAGAGCTGAAGGTGAGTCATCGATTCCAGCTGTTATTTTGCTGATACGTTACAGACCATTCCCGTGCGTTAGAAAGAAACAGAGTGCTTTTTCATGCGTCTGTTCTTACGTTTTTAGGCGATGACTCAACTTCAGCTCTCGTAGTTTTACCTATAGCAACTTTGTAGATATTTCTTCAAGTTATACGTCTGATAATACAACAATAAAACGCAAGAGTAACAACATATTTAATTGCTAGGTGATCTATTATTCTGGGTCCCAAGTATTTGAAAGCATGAATGAGCATCATATTTTATAATTAGGAAAACAATAGCATGCAGTTGAAACTTGACCATTTCCGAGTTACTTGTACTTCAGAACGTTAAGAAGTGTTATGGTTTGTATTGTTGAATAAAAATTTATTTGTTTTCAAAACTAAGCTATATACCAGGCCTGGCCAACCGAACCGGTTTCGTCTATTTCTTTACATGCGGAGTGCGGTACACGAGCCGCACTTTGGCCAGGTCTGCTATTTACAATACTTTTTTCTTCTGAATAACTTATATTGAAAACCGCCAATTTTTGACTACATGTTTATTGGTTATTTTATCATAAAATATGATGCGGAGACACGTATTGTGATTCCCTGTATAATGTGTATAATGTGTTTATTGCTTCGTGTTGTTGACATTTTAGTAAAATGTCAACAACACGAAGCCGGATTACAGCCGGATAATTTAAAAACAGTTATTAGAATGCAGAAGATGAATAGAACCTTCAATTATATTTTAAATTTCTATTCAACCTTGAATAGAAGATTAAAATATCTATCAATTTCAATCTAACCTTCACTGTCATCAGACCAAGAGATAGTATCACATACCTACACGATTTTGCCCATCTTTCAAAATCGTTAATATCTTCCTTGCTATGGTCTGGCGAGAGTAAGAGTTAGGATAAAATTGCTATATCTTTTAATTTTTTTTAAATTTACAATAATTGTCATGAAGGTTTTTTTGTATAAGTAATTGTTTTGAAAATTTACTTGGGAATTTAAAAAATCCAATGTGGTCAAAAGTTGGTCATTTTCGATATATATTTTTCAGAAGAAAAAACAGTTTTTTATAAATATGCATTTCCGCAGAAATAAAAAACAAGGTAGGTATTAACGTTCTGAAGATAATATCTTGGAACGGGTCAAGTTTTTACTGTATGCTATTGTTTTTCTTATCATAAAATAAGATGCGCAATGCCAATTTTCTAGCAGACATTGCACAAGTCTACAAAATTCACCTATCTTGGCAACATCAACTGTGAAATTGAAAGCAATATTGCTTATTTTTTGGAGTTTCTTCCATTTTTCAGATATACTACCTATAATAATGATTTTAAACAATGTTGGAGTATTTTTTCAGTAGTGCACTAAAATTGAATTAGTACATAAATTGAATTGCAATAAACACAATTGTTTTATTTTAATGAGGTTTAATAAATTTTAATAATGTTGATACAATCTACCTTCCTAGGTGAATTCTGTAGTAGGCATAGAGATGCCGTAGAAATCTACAAATACTATTTCCACAATGATGCCATATTTAGTCAGTTTGTGAAGCATTGCCAGACTAACCCGCTCCTCAAGAAGAAAGGTATTCCAGAGTGTATACTTTTTGTGACGCAACGTCTGACAAAATACCCGTTACTCATCGAGCCTTTGATCAAAACCAGTAAAGACAACAAAGAAGAGCAAGAATTGTTGCAGAAAGCCCTAGCTCTAGTTAAGGAAATTCTCATTGAGGTAGATTCCCAGGTAGCAGAAAAAGAAAAAGAAGATCGCAAGATTGAAATATACAATAAGATTGACGCTAAATCGTATACGGACCATAGAGGGGTCAAGTTTAAAAAGTCTGATATATTGCAAGGGAATCGGTCTTTGAAATTTGAAGGTGTCTCCATGTTGATGCAAGGTCGTGGAAAAATGCAAGTTGTTCTTGTTATTGTTCTGTCCGATGTTCTTTTCTTCCTGCAGGAAAACTCGCAGAAATACTCATTTTTTACACCTGACAATAAGGTTTGTGCGATCTAAAAAATTACCAAAAGATTTGTGATTCTATTCAAATGTTTTTGTTAGGCTGGTGTGGTGTCACTTCAAAAGCTATTGGTTAGAGAAAAGGCAGGCCAAGAATCCAGGGGAATTTATTTGATATCATCAAATCCGGCAGACCCAGAAATGTTTGAGCTCAAGGTCCACAAACCTAAAGATAAACAGATTTGGATACAAGCAATAAGGTATATTAACATTATACTTAGGCTCTTCTTAGGATATCATTATAATTATGTACATTATAGAGCGGCAGTACAAAGTTGCCCAGAAGACGAGGAGGAATCAATAGCTCTAAGCTCTGAGGAAAAATTGATGCATGCGAAGCAAAATCAAATCAAGGATTTAGTCGGTAAGTCAGACACCTTATATATATATATATATATATATATATATACTCTAAGGGCCGATTTTTTTACCTACCATTAAACTGTTTGTTATCAACATGACAAGTTAAATGGTAAAAATACGTCTATTCACCTGTCGTTAACGTTACCGAACGGGTAAATACGCCTAACGAATGAATTTGTTTTGCGATCGAAAAAACTTAACGCTAAGTCGTTAACGATTAGTATTCTGTCACAGTGCATATGACAAATGTCAAATCGTACATGTTTTTGATAGTTATGTTTTCGCTGGAATGATGACATTCAGTGTGCATAGTATTATATCGACAATATTTGGAATATTTTATGATAAATATACGGTAATATACGTATAAGTAATTATTTCTATAATAATTATAATTATTATTATTATTATTCTAAATATATTCGTAAAATGCTTCGAACAAGCAATACTGGACTTTGTCGGCTTCCAGTTACATCGGTCTACAATCTGTATCCATAATTCCTGCTAGGCAGGAATCTTGGGAAACCTACATTCAAATGTTGAATAAACCAAAAATTAAGTCAAATTTTATTGAATACGGGCCTGCGCATTGTCATTTGACTGATATCTAACGTCACTAACCGATGTAACGTAATTCCCGCTGATTTATTGCAGCCAGGACCCTTTCTGCTGCGACAGCTTCTTACATCACATACTGTGTAATGCTAATTTATAAAAGAATACTTGTAGCGCACTAGAAACCACTTAAACCTACCTATATAATGTATCGGCTTGTCAATTTGACGTTATGGGACTAATGGACGGTACGATTTGACATAAACTGATCCCAATTTTAAGCTCATATGACTCCTCCTCTTTTATCTATCTCGATGGTCCTCGCACAGTGTCCTCGTCACCTGACGATAAGTTACAGATCGGTGAAAAGACAATCATTTTTAACGCGAACGTTAGCATCCTTTTGTTGGCTAGCGACAACTTTGACGATAGGTGAATATATCGGCCCTAAGTATTTTAAGTAGCTGTAAATTATGCATGCCACGACACAAGTTATATACATTTGTATATAACCGTCTCCGATCTGTCAATAATTGTCATACATAACCTCAACCTCTGTTAGTTTTGACACTATGTGACCGATTGTCTTGTTTTTCATGTCATAGATGCTGAGTTGGATCTCCAAGGTAACTTTCAATCAACTGGCATGCGTTTCTATTGTTTTCTTTATTTTCGAGAATTTTGTCTCAATTCTTGTAAGAAAGATTAGAAAGTGAGGCATTATTAGCGTTTACAATGTTTCTTTTGTTTTAAGTGTAGGGACTGGTAGTATGTGACTTATGTCGTAACCTCGATTCGTTTCTTATTTCAAAGTATTAGCTTAGTTCATCTAGAGGTTTACGTTGAAGATAATCATCAAACAGCATGTTACATAAAAACGTTAAACAACTGCCTTTGGTTCAGGTTTGTAATTTTTTGAATACATTATAGGTCTCCTTAGGCAGAAAGACATTGAACAAGCTCTGCTCTTGGAAGAGAAGATGACGTTACAACTCAAACTGCTGGCTGCAGCTGGGCTTGAGCCACCGTCACCTCCGTCGTATCGTCATTTGGTAAGCGAGAACGCCGATACAAGTCAAATGTGGAAGGAGGTGCTAACAGCAGTACAGGTAAATTTTTTTTCACTTAAAAACTTCTTTCCTGAAAAATTATACACCAGAATAAAACCAGGAAAATCTGGTGTGAAGAAAAATTCAAATCAAACTTAGTAAAGTTAATTGTAAGTGGCATCCTGATAATTCACACAAAAACATGGAAAAAATCACTGTTTATTTATATATCGATGGCCTAGCGGCAATACCACGTATCATCATAGTTAAAGCATAGGTTATACATGGTATTTTGCAGCTAGGCCATCGATGTGCTTGAATTATTTTTTTGGTTAAATTAGTTTATTTAATCAGGTTTTGTAACATTACAATCAATTTTAAGAGAAACATCCCGCATATATGTGTGTGAAATTGTTTAACAAATTGCCTGATCACGTTAGAAAAATCGAAAACTTGATACCTTTCAGTAAGGCAACAAGGGATATACTAGTTGAACTAGAACCGTATAGTTTAGAGGAATATTTTGGATAGGTTTTTTTTTGCATATTGTTTTCACGTATTTCGTTTTATATTGCAGTGATATTGTATTGTATTGTGCATTATATATATGAAATAAATTAATTATCTATCTATCTATCTATCAAGATGGCAGGTAATACAAATGTTCTGCCTGAAAAGTCCAAAAATAATACCGAAGATACTGCAGTAATTTGGTTTTACTGTGAAAAAACTGTAAAGAAGTACCAAGTGTGCAAATACTGCAACAATTATTTCCATCCAAGCTGCCTACAGGATCGACATACTGAATGTGCCACACTCGCGGAGAGACAGTACTGCACAACAAAAGACCCTAAAACGAACGCCAAAAACAAAGATTAAATAATCAAGATATTAAAAGATCTAATACAAACCAAGGACCAACTGATAGAGGAACAAACCGAAACTATTAGGTGTGAGAGTCAAATTTTCCACCTACTAAAAGAGAAATTTAAGGAATGCAGAACAATTAATAAGAATGAAATCCTGAACACAGAAAAAACACAGAAGCAACCAGCACCACCGGAGAATAAACGGAAACAAACACCATTCGACGAAGAAACCATAACACAAGACCAACAAGACCAAATGAGGGATCTAATCAACATAAATAGATATGTAACCGAACCACTCAAGCAGACACCAGCAATCCAATTCAAGTACAGGGAAGAACAACGCACACAAGCTAATACGATGATTCAGGTGATAATGAAAACTACAACGTTATCAAACGATATCATCACTCAAAGTCATGTAAGAGGAAGAGAACAAACGCAAGTAAGATCGTACACTCACACAACAAAAGTAAAACTATCTGGATCACAATAAACCAAGAAACCGGAAGAATGTCAACAAGCGACCCCACAAGCGACGATTTCGACAACTACTTTACAAACACAAGACCTCAGTTAGACAAACCATGGCACCAAAGAACACAAACACGCAGCATATCACTCTTTCTAACTCTAACTAACTACAACGACATCAAAAACATAATTAAGCTAGTCAATTCAATGCAGAGTAAGGACATATATGGAGTCGATACTCGTACTATAAAGTGGGCAAGTGACTACATCTCAAAACCACTTGCAGACATCATACATACATCAATACATCAATACATTAATCATCAATACGATTAAAGATGGAGTCTTTCCTGGCAAACTAAAAATAGTACAAATTACTCCAGTGTACAAAAAAGGCGAGAAAAAATTGTGCGTAAACTACCGCCCCATTGTAGTGCTGCCTGCCTTCCCAAAGATATTGGAAGACATCACACTGCAGAGGATTTTACAATACTTTCAAAAAACAAATTGTTCACAGACCAACAATTTGCCTACCAATCCGGCAAGAGCACGGAGGATGCCATGAAACTCCTCACCAAAATAGTGGTCCAAGCACTCGAAATGACGAAAAAACATTCCAAATGGACAGATGGCAGAAGACAGAGGGACTATCTTGGCCCTCTAAAAAACGAGCAGTGAGAACACTAACAGCCGAAAATCCGCTAAATCATGCCAAGCCACTGTTACAAAACCACAAGATACTCACCATTTATGGAGTGAACCATCTCCGCTATCTAACAACATTACACAAAAGCAGAAACAGCATCCTCACTCAAGCCGATCTTCATGACCACCCCACAAGAAGCCGAGACAACCTGAGAGCAGACTTCCACAGATTGGCCACTACCGCTCACTATGCCAGGCAAATAGGGATTTACAACAGCCTCCCCGTAAGTTGGATGTCTTAAACGCTGAGAGGCATTTGCAGAACGCCCAAAACCTACCTACTCCAAGCTGCAACCTACAGCATCAATGATTTTACCAACGCCATACAGGAAGAAATGAACTAAATCCTATTATACAATTACTATACTTAATATCGATATCATGTGTTACCATACTTTTGTGACTGCCTTCTATACAGAATGTGAAATATATTATTATTATTTAGTTGGTACTTTGGTTTTTGAGTTCGAATGCAAAAATCCACATAAGTACATACATTTATTTGCCGGGTGCGCGACGACAGCCCATCCGTCCTGACGCGGGTTCTTTCTAAGATCGCCACGGGGTGGCGCTGTTTCTATGCAGTTACCCACGTGGTAGTTACCCACCTGTAGCGTTTCGACTAAAGCTGTTGGTGTATGTAAATTGGTAGAAGCGAGTAGTGTGTTTGCAATAAAATTAGGACGCTTTTTCTTTCGTTGTACTAAAGGAATTTAATAAAAGTAACATACATATTTGTTTACAAAATCAGCTGACAGAAATTACAAAGTCGATCACAGCGCTTTTTCGTGCATCGGTGACTGAGAAAAGGTCTGGCGTATTCCTATTCTGCCACAGGCATGCAAATTGTTTCCCAGTTCCCCACCCCCTAGTATGCACAGGCCCAATAAGGACCATTTGTTGACGGTGTATAATGCGTAAACCCAGCACTGAGTCTATCTATATGCTACTTAAATAAGACTAAACTTTCAATAAGGCGTTAATCTAATATGATTTCAAAAACAATACCTGTTATTTATTGTATAATTCATCTAATATTAAATACTTTTATAGTTATAATAAACCACTTGCACGATGTAGTCGTTTTATTACAATAAATAACAATAAAAAAATTTATTTACTTCTCTTGATATAGGAAGTTAGTCAGTTGGCGAGTTCCCTATACAATACTGGAACTAACCTCTCTAGAAGTGTCAGTTCAGCGGGAGAACACCAAAGCGACACGTATGTCTCACCAATTTTGCCAAAACGCGCAGAGACTTTTGGTGGATTTGACAACTCCAATCAGGGACCTCTTAAACTTCTAGGGAAGAAGTTAAGCTCCTCTGGTGGTACACCGGCCGGTACTCCTGATTTTGAAAATTTAAAACCTGGGGACAGTAAATTATTTGTAAGTTGGATCTCTTCATAATTTCAAAACCTCTATTTATAAGCATCTGTTTTTAGGAACGTTTACCATACAGGAATTGTGTAATCTCTGCAATTCCTCCAATGACAAATGGGAATCTTCCGTCAAATGACCAACACCTGACTGCCCCTCCGGACATTCCCGCTCTGTTGTCATTAGGCAGGGAACAACAATACGCTGCAATTCAGTTATCGCACTACGTTTACACTTTGTTGTGTATTATTTCGCAGTTGATGACATCAAATGAAAGGTTAATGTTACTAAAATCTAGTTCCTCATGCTTTTGAATTTATTAAGATCTTTGGAGTGTTTTGCATGTTTATTGTTAAAAATCTTGTCTGCCTTGTTTTTCCTGTATATTTTATCTTTATAGTAAGTAAGTAAGTAAGTATTTATTTCAGGTAAAAATTACACTACCATGTCACGTAAATCAGTATATGCACATAACAATAAATAAACACATTTCTTAAAAACAACCTGTTATATCTCCGCTCCAAGGAATTCTTCCATGGTGTAGTAGCTGTTCTCTGCCAGGATCTTCTTAATTTTTCTCTTGAACCGTGCTAATCTTTTGTTTCGCAAGACATTTGGAGCTTTGTTGTAACATCTGGTGCCCCAATAGTTTGTGCTGGTCTGGGCTCGGGCCACTATGTGGTTTGGCACTTGTAGGAGGTGACCATCGACCATGTCGGGTTTGTAGTCATGGGTTCCACCTGTTGTTGTATATTCGCATCTGTTGCTGTGGATATGAACCAGGCACTCAAGCACAAATACATTTGTAATTGTAAGTATCCCTGTTTGCCTGAACAGCTGTCTGCAACTGTCCTGGAAGCCTGCCGCGCAAAGATTTCTTACTGCCCTTTTTTTAATTAGGAACAGGTGGTTTACTTTTGGGTAGTGTCCCCATATGATTATTCCATAAGAAAGTAATAAATGGAAGTTTGCATAGTAAGCTGTTACTGCTACTTGTGCCTGTTCAGCTTTTGGGCTAGCTGGGTTATATGTTTGTCCCATCGCAGGTCCTCCTGGAACCATATCCCCAGAAATCTCACCGACTCAACAGTTACCCGCACTGATGGCTTGTACATTAGTATCTGGGTTTTTTCTTCATTTTGTTTTAGGGAATTGGCCCTGATTCATCTCCGAGCCTGTTGTTGGGTGTCCTCAGTTTTATGAGTTAGTGTTGAAACCTGACCCTTGATGAATGTTGATGAATGCCACGTCGTCAGTAAACAAACAAACAAGGTCGGTATCCACATTTTCGGTCAAGATATCAATGTAGATCAGGAACAGAACTGGTCCAAGGATAGAACCTTGCGGAACTCCCATGGCAACCACTTCCAACTCGGATGCCCGATTGTTGTAGACTACTCTTTGCTTCCTTGAAGTACGATTTTAGGTTTAGTGGCATGCCTCTTATGCCATAGTGTTGCTGTTTGGCCAGCAACAAGGACTGGGAGACCATGTCGAAGGCCTTGCTCAGATCACAATAGCACGCCTGGATGAATTCACCCTTGTCAAATGCCTTCGTTATCTCATTTGCTACCTCCGTCATTGCGGTAACCGTGGACTTTTTGGTTCGGAATCCATGTGGGGATTTACATAGCATACATACTCTTTGCCTACAGATAGTTTACAATTTTCTTCTGTATTAGTCCTTCGAAGATCGTGGATAACACAGCGACAACAGAGATGGGTCTGTAATTGCCTTCGAAAGCTGAGTTACCGCCTTTATATATCAGACTCACCTCCGACATCTTGATAATATCTGGAAATATTTCATTCTGAAAACCCATATAGGTAATCATCAAAAGTGGCTGCGTTATTATTGGCATTCCAATTTTCAAAATCTTTGTAGACGTGCCGTTATGGTCGGGCGTAATTTTTGCTTGATTTGTTTTGCCACTCCCAAGATGTCCTCCATACTGAATTCACGTAGGTAGAAAGAGTATAGGTTGTTTGTTTCTTTCTTTTTTACCAAATTTCCGCCTCATTGTGCAAAGGCTGTATTGCAGTTCCCACCGCAAAAAAATACTCATTGAGGTCTGATGCCATTGGATCACCTTGCGTTTTCTGTTTTGAGTTGGCATTGCGGTTGATGTGTGCTATTAGTCGCCATATAGCCTTCTGTTTATTGTGCTCTTGGTTTATGTATTCTTCGGTTGTTCCTTTCTTCGTGTGTATTATTTTAACTTTTATTTCAGCTTCCGGGGTGGGCCTGCATGATATTATCGTGTGCAGTGCATCCCACGACAACTTTATGTTCTTCAATTCATCTGTATACTAATTGATAATATTAATCTTGTGTTTGTTTGCTTGATGGTGGTTAGTGGAAATGATGTAGTAAAACAATTTAACAGCTTTGCATGGAATGCATTGAACGCCATCTCAGGATTCTTCATTTCAACAGTCCAGTCCTCTGCTTCTGGACGCTGGGTGAATGTGTGTATGTTTGCGTTTGTTATTTTTCTAATGTTAATACACTTATGTTGTAGTTTAGTTTCTGAGGCTCCGACTCGCAACACCTGTGCAGAGTGATCTGACAGATGGAGGTTGATGGTCTGCTTCTGAACTATATCTGAAATATATTATCCAAACAGGATTTCTTCCTGGAGGGTTCGGAAAACGTTTTTTCCATTTTCTATATCTCCATAATAATGAGAAGTGATTGATGTGCCTTTGATTGTAGTGCAAAGTTGATATTGTAGTCTCCAGCAATAATAATTCTGCCCGTGTGAAATGAACTGATGTTTCCCAAAGTCTCTTCCAGTCCCTCCAAGAAAGTGGTAAGGTCTCCTAAGGGAGATGTTTATTGCCAGTAAAAGGTATTTTTATTTGGTATTCCTATTCCTGAATTTCAAAATCTTTCTCATTTGACTGAGGGATATGAGCACCGATGTCTTCAAATTGGTGGTTTCTTTTCACCAGCAACTTTACTCCACCGTGTATTTGCGTAGATCGTGGGAACCCTCCTCCCACCCTATAGTTACGTAAAGTATACTGGTCCACATCCTCCTTGGCAGTAAGCCAGTGTTATGTGATACAGATAACATCAATTGTAGGTTGTTGAGTTATCCCTTGCTCTATTTGTACTGCTCCTTGTGAAAATCCTGGGTGTTGTTTTTTTGGAAGATGAATGGGCTGATTTTTTTTGTACGTTGTCTGTAAATGTAAGTAGCTAAACTTTCCACAATTTTGCTTAACGCTCAGATCTTGACTTGACTTCAGCCCAAAAGCATTGCATACTTAAAAGTTCGCTTATGTTTCAAATAATGAGATAAGAATTATGACCATAATTATACATATTATTATATTATCGTTATTTTAGTTTACAAGCACAAGTAGTTACGATGAAAGGAGGTGGTGAAAGCACAAAGTACAAACACAACCAGCAGTTAGAGGAGTTACGTAACCTTCAAGATAAACTAACAGCAGAGAAAGCTGCATGGAATGTGGCACGTGATCAAGAAGCTAAGGAATTGGAAGAAAAGAAAGCTGAAATACATAAATTACAGGTAAGAGTGCATGTTTCTACTGTTTATTTGAGATTTTTTCAACGCTTGTGGCATGGTTCAGTTAGGTAACATATAGTAACATATAGTAAATCTGTCATAATGTCAAGATAGTAAATTAAATTTGAGTACAATGATCGTGATAATGGGAATCTAGTTGGCACTGAAATCCTTCAGTAGTTTAATTATTAGAACTCCATATCAGCAATATGTAGCCAAAGCTGGGCACAAAAGCGTTAATCCGTTAATCGTTAATTAACGAAGTTAAATTTTTCGTTAACGAATAATTTTTAAGTTAACTTTCAAAACCATTAACGGACTCATTAACTTCCGCTACATTCATGATCAGTTAATTCAAGTTCGTTAAATCCAAAACATCATAAGTAAATATTTCAAATTGCTATACGAATTCTGTGCAAGTTCGGACTTGGTTTTCTTTACATGTGTGTGACGCGACTATGGGCGACACAGCGTCCGTATATGTATGCATGCGCGCGAATTGTGTTGTTTTTAAGATGTCTTTAGTTACTTCCCAGTTCCCTGTGGTTCCCGGTCCCATGGAAACAGTTAAAAAAAGGCTTCGCTTACTGTAGATCAGGAACCTATTTATTATGTAATAATAAATATTCCGCTATATTTTTTAAATATTGTTACCTTTTAACAAATACCTACTGTTTCAATATTTAAACCAAAACTAAAAGGGGAAACTTTCTTAAAATGCTAATTTCTAACTCCAACCACCTTAGTTTATCTTTTCTAAATCTTGCATCTTGAAATGTATTTTATGTTTTATGCCAGGTATTTTAGTTACCTTCAGTGGCTTTGGCCATTGTTAGAAATTTGTTTTTATTGTTCAGATTTTGTTGATATTTCAAACATTGAGTGTTTCGGTTGTTATTATTGTTTTAGATACTATACTGTATACAAATGTGCTTAATGTAGGTTAGATGATAATTTATAAATATGGCCAAAGCCACCCAAGCTTACCGGTATCACTACCACTATACCTAGTTTGAAAAATTCCTAAGGTAATTTTAATTTATGCAACCAAAAGATCCGCAGTTATTTGGGTTGCATACTCACCGGCAGATCGGCAATCGACATATCCTATATTTTTTGTGTAAAATCTTAACGATTAACGGTTAACTTTAACTTCCGTTATATTTGTAACAAATTAACGGGCTATTGGTTAACGAAGTTAAATTTTTCGATAACGGACTTACGATTAACGAAGTTAACTTTCTGATTAACTTTGCCCAGCTTTGTATATAGCTCCTTCCAGTTCCAATTCCAGCTTTTATTGCTAAGTATAAAATATAAATATTTGATCTTTTAAATATAAATATTTTTTGCAGTAAACTACTACCCATTCTTGACATAACTTCTTAATTGCCAGTGCTCTCCGACTGGTGCAATAGGAATGGCCTGTCTGTAAATATGAACAAATGTTTCGTAATCTCTTTCTCACGTAAAAAGAGTTCAATTCCGTTGAGTTACACGATGGAGGGCCACATGATCAAAGAGGTGGATAGGATTCGGGATCTTGGTGTTGTGTTTGATAAGGGATTTACTTTCCGCAGACACTATGACTTTTTGGTTTCAAGTGCAAACAAGATGCTTGGCTTTGTAAATCGGATGACGCAGTCTTTCTCGAACTCTAGAACGTCAACGCTTTTTTTCGCTTCTTTGATTAGATCTCGGTTGGAGTACTGTTCTGTCATTTGGAACCCGTATTTTGAATCTCATATTGATAGAATTGAACATGTTCAAAACCGTTTTGTCAGGGGGCTAAAGAATAGACTGTATCTGGGGGGAGGGGTCGATCTTGATTTGGTGCGGACCAGGCAGTATTTGGGCTTGCAGTCGATGAGAGATCGTCGTGGGTATATCTGTGGTTTGCATTTAAAGTGATAAACAGTCGGGATTCTCCGTCAATACTCACACAGTTTAATTTTGCAATACCCACAAGGCAACTTAGGGAACACAGTTTGTTGGCCGAAAGCCATTGTCGGACCCTTCAACACTACAACTCCCCTTTGGTTAGAATAATACGCTTGGTCAATTTGCATAGTTCAAATTTGAACTATTTTGGTTGTAGTTTTGAGGGATTTAAAAGAGATGTGGTGCTTTGTTTGATTTGTGATTGAGGAAATTGATTGGGTTTTTTGATGTTGTATAGTATTTATGTATTTGAAGCTATATTGTATACTGTTGTAAACCTGTTGTAACTGCTACCATGCGTTGAATAAAGTTATTATTGTTTTTCAGGAGCAAGTTAAGGCTGAGCAATTAGATATAGTCCACCAAAGAGAGCAACTGTACCGTAAGATGGAAGTCCTGACAAGCCAGGGTCTTTTGATTTCTCCGAATACAGCAATACCCGTTACGGGCCAAGTTGACGACAGTAGCAATCAAAGCTCCGAGGAGAGCAGTCCCCAGTCAGACAGTGCATTTGTGACAACCACCACATCTAGTGGCAGCAGCAATACATCTCATTCGACGGCAGAACGTAGAAAAGACAATAAATGGTCTAAAGGTAAAAATTCCTCTCTGGTTAAATTATTTTGTTGATGTATCACTTGACGCATAACCATAGCGTGTCGGCTAATTGTTTAGACATAACCTAAATCTGTTATTTTCTGTTATGTTATTGTTTTTGTTATTATTATATAATATTATAACTTTCCATTGTTTTTCAGGATCAGGAAATCAGAAATCTCAACTACCTATAAATTTAATAAGTACAACCAATGAGAAGAGAGCGTCTTCTCAGGTGCCGGTAAAGCAGCAAATCCCGTTGAAACTTGCGACTAGGTTAAGTACGGGTGGTAATAGTAGTACTAGTTCATCCGCTTCATCAGGTGGTCCACAACAGATACTGCCTTTGAAACTGAGCCAAGAGGAAAAGGTCCGACGCACAAGCTCCGGTTACCAGAGGTTAGGGTCGGACAGTTTTAGCCCGACGTCTGGAGAAACAGTGAGTCAATTTTAACGTAAATCCTAGATTAGAATTGTAACGGAATTCCGCATCCGCTTCCGCAACCGCGGAACTCGCATATTTTTATATTTCCGCTTCCGCTTTTGCATCCGCACTTTTGTAAACGCACCTATTGCGGAAGTTAGCCGCCGCCGGTGCCGACAAAGATAAATAAGAGATTTCCGACATTGGCGATTACGGTTGATACATAACTGGATGCCGTTAAAGCTTTCTGTTGTTTACTGCCGGCATTTTTAATTTTATGCAAGTTTGTACCGTTCTTAAGTTGGGTGGCAGAATGGCATAACTTTTTCTGTTGTTTTTATAAAATAACATACAGTTCCATAAGTCTTCGTCCTCCACACGACAATGAGTAATTTAATTTTGTAGGTTCTTGAATTTCTCATTTTTGTCTGATGTATGAACACTTTTTGGATTGACTGTTGTTGTTATCCTTTGTTGCGTATGTAGACCAATTAATGTAGACCAATTATCATGTTTGTGTTTTTTAATAAAAAAATATGTTGTTCATTGTGTTGTAATTGGATATTGTGTTTGTGTTTTTATAATAAATGTTCTTGTTACTTCCGCTTCCGCTTTCAGTTCCGCTTCCGCGGAACTCGTTTATTTGGCTTTCGAATCCGCTTCCGCAAAGGTCACTTCCATTACAACCTTACCCTACATTACCAGACTATTTTGATATCGCGTCGATACCAGACCTTCACGTCGTAAAATTTATGTCTGGTGTTCTAGGGTTAAAATTAAAAAAAGTAACATTCAAACTAGATTGGAGTGCTGTTGAATAAACTGTAAATCCTACGTCAAATTTTACTTTGTGCTACTCTAGCTAAAAAACGTTACACCGTTGCAACATAACCTCTATTTATTTTTCTTTTTCAATTTCCAGACTCCTACATATTCACATAGTCGAACTGGATCAAGCCCTGCTATGATGCAAGCGTCTCCACCTGGTACGCAGACATTACCTCCTTCTGTGCACTCGAGCCCCAGCAGTGGAGGCGGCGCAAAAGCTGCCAGGACGCACACGTACCCAAAGATTCCGGAGAAATTCAAGGTGCGGAATGAGCAGCCTCCCCCTACCGACGAGGAGGTTATATACTTTTGACGAATCACATCAAAAACACTCAACTTCATCAGCTCGTTGATCCGAGCTAAGGTTTAAGTTTAATTCTGTTCTTAAACATATTTTAAAATGGCTATTTATTGCCCTAAGTAAGAAATACCAAGTGAAAAAAATAAAATGTAGAGGTGAGGTTATAAGGAGACTCGTTTAAAGGCAGAAATTTGGTAGAGTAGTATTTGGTTAGGAAAACAAACGATATATAGAGAAAAAAAAGTGTTTTTTGGTAGGATAACTAACTTTCAAAATCTGTGATTTTAACTACTTACTTAATCGCTGCTTTGATACTTTCTACCTGTCGTTTATTGAAAATTAGCTACATTAGTGGCTGCAGTGGTATTTTTTAAATTTTGACAATCCTTGTCAATATTTGTATTTTTTTCTAGTACGTTTTTGTATGTCTGTGTATTTTTCACTGTTTGTGATGTAATTCTTTAATGTAATGATGTAGTTTTGAATTTTAATCATGTATTGATGCCAAATTTTGACAAAGCATAAATTGACTGATCATGCAGTATTTTATTTCACTTAATACTCTACTTTTATGGACTTTTAAAATAAATTTTAAGGACAGGGTAAATAGAAAAATGTAATTGATATAAACTACGACATAATGACATTTATATCCATTACAAACCAAATTGAAGTTCATTTTGAACCTATTCTGGATACTGCAATTTCTCTTAATTTAATGGTTGTTTGCTGTCTTCCTAAACTGATTTTTCTCAGCACATTAAAAATGCAACTAATAAGTCCTCAATCTCGTGACAATACCAATTCTAGGATATATTTTCCCTCTCCAATAATCGAAAGTAAAGTATTAAACGTATGAGTAGTAAGAAAAAGTAAAGAAAATCTCAAAAAATTATGTATATAGCTAGTTATAGCAATTCTTTTTGTTGTGACAAATTTTCCATAGTTTGTCCTTTCTTTTCTAATAACTCGTAATAAACAAAAAAAACAAGTGAACCGACTTATATGGTAGAAAACAAAGGAAAAAAAGAGTATAGGATATATACATATATACTGTTGTTGAACTAATTGTTAAGTAGATATTAATGTGATTGTTTTTAATGGTGAGAAGAAAAGGAAATTTCGATCTGTTAGAAAATATCCAAGTGGATGTTTGTTATCAAAATAATACAAAAAACAAATGTATTTAACAAACAACTACTTTCATATTCCTTCAACGGAAAATAATAAGGCCTACTATGTTTAAATCTTTCTCTTATAGCGTGTGTTAACGTAGTTAAAAAGTAATATTTTTATATTAACTCGAATATTTAAAAACAAAGACTTCTATTACTCTTTGTGGTGCGTACCTATTTAACAAATCTAACACCCAGCCATTTTGCTTTTGGTGATTTTATTACAATCAACTACATACAATCTATATAATTTTTCCAATTGACTATTTGTTCCAGCAGCAGTTATTTATAACCCTAAAAGTTCAACAAAATCTCTCTCTTTTTGGGTGCCGATAATGCAATAAGAATATCATGTGAGTGGGAATCAGCTTGTCGATTGAATAAACTAATAGTATTGTTAGCATTTATGAAGCGTTTAAACACTTTTAATATTCATTTTAGACTAAATACCTCTTTAAAAGATGTATCAATAATGGAAAACGGAAAATGCAATCTTGCCTTGAAATTAATGAAAATGGATATCAAATAACTAATAAAAACTATAAAAAAATGTAGTTACGTAAGCTGTGTTTGATATCCTGCTATATTTGATTTATTTTAGTTCTAGGGAACTATCTTTCAATAGCAAATGAGTACCAAAAGGAGTAATCGTTCTCCATTGGATAACTTTTCTCCAGAATTAAAATGAATTGAATCCAGTTAGCAATCAAACACAGCTACACCGATTGACATTCTCATTTGTAAATATAATTTACGATGTTTTAATAATTTTTATTCATATTTATGTAATTTTAATATTCTTCATCATGTATTTATTATTCCATACAATTATTTATTCTCTAATTTTTTTTATTTTAAACTTTAGCAACACATTCCGTTTTAATCGCTTCTTAACATTTGTCGTTTTAATGCATTCATTTATTTGTGGTGCAAGTACGAGGCCTTGTCGCCTTTTGTTCCGCGGTTAATTCAGCTGCCTGCTATGGAGATACGTTCATGACTACTACTGATTGTTACTAACGCCTCGTACTTCCAGCAAAAACGTTGACTATGAAATTTATTTTTCGGTACAAGAATTGTAAATAGCATTATATTTATTGTATATATATAAATATATATTTGATTAAAATGTATGATATGATCTTAATGTTGCAAATTATGAGTTTTATTTGTCCTTTTCCTTTCCAGCCAAATTGTTAGCATGTTTAGGTTAGGGTATTTATTAATTTTTATTTGACAGATGTCTAAATAACAGTTCTACATTTGACAGCTGTCTAAGTAACAGTTCCACAAGTTGTAATGCAAAAGTAAGCAGCTGTATAGAATTTTTGACTTACAACAATAGCTGTGTTCGTTTATTCGATTCTGGATTCGGTGTAAACTGGTGTAAACAATGTTGGTGCACTGTCACGTGACAACAGTGCAACGGTGCTGTAAGGTGTAGTTCTCAAGATTTTCGAACGCACCTGGGCACATGGTGGGCGTCAGACTGGTCAGCGTCCGATCTGTCACAACTTTGCTAGGTTCTAATAGAAAATCACCTCACTTAATCTCAAAAAACACTGACGAGTTTGACGTCCACCAAAATCAAAGGTGTAGATAGTTCACGCACCACATACACCACACTGCCTCCCTCTAACTATATCCGAACACGAAAGTGTTAACACTGCTACATCGCACCGCATAATAAAACGGCTCGGTGTCACTTGGTGCAAAAAGTGTCAACGGTGTAGAATATCCGAACACAGCTGCTGCACTCGCAACGTGTGGACTCTCGGAGTCTCTGATTTTTCAACATAAATTTTGCACTAGTGCGATGCAACTTACTTGTTCAGTCATATTGTAAGTAAAATGACTTACATTTGTTAACGCAACATTTAATGTAAATTAAGCTTCTGGGGGCAGTGCATTATTGTACCCCAAATGAGTTCAGACTGCTAAAACTTGTTGACGTCCATGCCAAAATTGACTAAGCACTGTATACCCGTGGTATCATTTTGACATGTAAAATAGAAACTGAACAATTGTCTGGCTGAAAATATGGTCTGTGATAGATACCCCACATAACCAAACTTTTTATCTTAAAAATTCACCGATATTTGAAGAAGACAAACAACAACATAAAATTACATATATTTATCATTAAATAGAACATAAGTTAAAAAGTCGTAATAGGTAAATAGAACACAGGTAAAATGTCTATGCGTAAGAGGAACATAGGTTATGTTGCATTGCACTTCAGAAGTGTAAATAAGGTTTACAAATCACGATGACTAGCATATTAGCCTAAAATGTAAGATCCCTAAGTACTTCATTCATCAGAATCGCTAACAGAGTTAGACATGATCTTATATACGGTGACGGTATGTGTTTCTTCATTGTATCTACAAGCAACATTAAGGTTTGATATCTTGAAGATGTAGTACTGTGTGCCGAGACGGTCTTTCAGGTAATTGTTCCTAGGGTCTTGACAGAGTACAGCTGATATCATAGTCTTCATTTCTTCAGCCTATAAAAATACAAACATAACCTTCAAGTTCAGCACCTATTTACGAAGAAATGAAAAATAATTTTGATTAATTAAGAAAATTTTTATTACCTCACTTCCTAACTGATTAAGTTGAGCTATAGCCCTCTCCTTGAATATCACCTCAAATGTACCAGCCTTCTTGACCCATGCTGGTACACGAGTTACATCGTCTGAGTATGTTGACGTTGTAGCTGCCATAGTGCTTGTGTTGGGTTGAGTTTCCTCTTCTTCACCATCGGGTGCTTCTCGTTCACCAATCCTAACAGTCGACCTTTGAATTAAAATATACATGTTATATTGCATATGCTACATTGATAAGACTGCTTTCTGTATAGCTCCAAGTTAAAGCAAGTTCTTTCACTTGAAACAGAAATCATGATAAATATTTAAGTTAATGAGTATGTATCTAGTTTGTGCTATCATTAATAGATATTATTTAGCAACAATAATTTAGCAGACATTTCTCCAAAATATTAATATTTTACTTAAATATTCAGACTAGTAGTCGCTACCTACAAAAGAAAGCAACCAACCTTGGGTCTAGTGTTTCCCGCCTATTGAGATCAAGACCACCATCAGCACGTAACGTATATCCCGTTCCCGGTTCGTTGCACCTCGACCTGTATTCCTCCCCATCCATAACCCTGTTATTCATACTATCGTAACCAATAGCCCCTTCGGTCTCATTCTCAATAGTCCCACTGCTCGAAGTGTTGGCCTGATCTACATTCAGTCGCAAATCGTTCAAGTTCAAACCACCATTCAAAACTTCCGGCTGCATGTTACTAAGCAGTGACGGGTTATCATATTGCGGTATGTACGGTTTTATATCAAGAACAGGCGTCTGGTCTACCATGTCGACGCCACGGAAGTAAATTGTATTCTCCATGACACGATCAATCTTTACTAACGATAATCCGATTGGGGAGGGTCGATGTGGTGCTCTGGTTGCAAACACTCCTGTACGTAAGCCATTTAACCTGGGTGGAGCCACTTTGGCACGGACATGTGTGGAGTCATTGCGGTGGAAATGAAATAGAATCCTATTGGATAAAAAGTAATTTAATTTATTTATACTATTTTCTCATAACTACTATGAGGTATACCGGCAAACACTATAGCACACCCCAAACTAAAATTAGCGTAATATGTGAAATATAGTTGGCGAATGAATTCGTTCAGCCTTTTTGCAAAATAGGCTTTTTGTCTTCTCGCAAATATAATTTAAGGAACGTTTTAAACTTGAAAATACTGTTTGCTGCTGTGATAGTGTTTTTAAATTATGTATTCATTTTTGGCGTTCAATTTGATCAAACTTTGCCATGAAGAGTTCTTACTTTATGCTTTTCTATACTTATCCTGACTTGTTAGCTTGATAGAGCCCACGGGGGCAAAACTATTATTATAATATAACTAGATATATATTATATTATTAATATTATAATAATGATAATTAACTTTATTTCTCCAAAATACATTTGTAGCAGGGAAATAGCCGAAACAAAATGCATATAAGCATATAACAATTTAATATGTAATAAAACATTAGACTATTTCATTTTTCATGTAATTCATGAATTCTTCAACATCGTAGAATATTTTGAGTTTCTGAGATCTACTTTCAGTTCCTTGCCATTTTACTGTTTCAAAAGGCAGGTAACATGTTAACTGGATCCAGATGTCGATGCTGGCCGGCAGTTGTATTGATACGATGGAAGGTGATGGTAATGTCTCTTGCGTTCAGTAGTGTTCGGCTTGTTGCTTCCGTTCCATCTTGGTGTCTGATATAACGCTGTTTGCATGTAGTATTTGTTTGAAGATCTATGCAGATGGTAGTGGCATTATCTTGAATTTGCGGAATAGTGGCTTGCAGTGGGTTGACCAGCTGCTTTGTTCTATAGAACAGACAGCTTTCTTTTGCAGGATGAATATCTTCACAGAGTGAGATGATTTCCCCCACAATTCAAACCCATAGCTTAGTCTGTGGAATAGTGCATGGTATGTTATTACTTATTACACCCGCATCTCTCCCGATAATCTGTCTCACTCTTCTAACAGCATATGTTGTTCTACAAAGAGCCAAATTAAGAGCATTTGTGTGATCTACCAGGTGAGACGTGAGTCAAATATAATAATAATAATTGTATAATTACAATAAATAGTTTTGAACAGTAAAGAACCTTTGAATTTTCCTTTACTATGTCACCTGTTTTGCGTGTACACTGTACACAGCTATGTAGTTATTTTAGTTAGAAGTCAATTTCCTTATGCCCGGGCTACACGAACGCCTAACGTTTAACGGCTTTATGCATTAACTAACGCGTCATCTTTTTCCACATTTCTGATTGGCCAGTTAGCGTTAAGTTGTGGTCACATTTGATTTTAACGCATTAATTTGAACATTATGCGTTAGGCATTAAACGTTAGGCTAGTGTGGCCCAGACTATATGATTACCACATGATTACAATGGAAAATTTCTAGTTTGTTTTGACAGTAGTCATGGTAAACTAGAGTGACAGATCAAAGTTCAAAAATTTTTGTATAGATTCATGCATTGTCACCGGAAATCTGTCCACATGCAAAATTTCTACTCAATTGGGCATTGGAAGTATGTAAAATATCGATTACAATATTTGAACGTAACAAACAAACAAACAAACAACTATTGAAGTTAATATAAGCGTAGTACTAAAAAGATACACTTTAGACATGAGCAAGCATTTATTCTAATGTAATTTTATTTTAAGTACTGGCTAACAAAGTCACCACTAAGATATAAAAAAAAACAGTATGAAAATACGAGATATTGATACTGTGCACCAGAAGCTATTGGCTAGTACAATAGGGTATTTGACTGTATTAAAAATATGACTTGTACTATAGTCATCCTAATAGATTACAATTTACGGAAACTATTTGATATTACTTTTCAAACAAAATATGCCTTATTTCTATTAAAAACCAAAATTAAAATTGAATTTTATTCACGTCCTATCACGTGATTAAAAACGCTCTGTAATTGGCTCAGTGTCCAGTGACGTCATTCATTAGTACGCTTACGCTTCGGAACTTAAGCAACGTATAAAAAGTGCCATGTAAGCATAACTTTGTAGGTTAGGTTAGTCCTAACCTTAAGCTGTCAGATAATACCTGGTTCGAAAATACGACAGATAACTTATTCTAGTCAGTTTTACTTATGTCGAAGTAATCTTCACAACAAAAAACACTTGTATTAGCCGCTATTTATTTCATTTGGATTTCTACGAGCCAGTCTCAACCACTTCCTTCGCAGTTTCAAATCTTGCTGAACAGCTACAAATAGTTTGTCCGGAGTTTTTATTGACGTATTTCTGCATTGTGGATTTATACACCATTTATAACCCATTTTTATGTAGAAATTGTGAAAACAACACATTTAACACAATTACCAAACGGCGACGATTCCGATACTTACAGACCACATTACAGACCATAATGGGCCGATTGGACATCTAGATCGATCTAGATTACCATTAGATGACATCTAGTATCGTGTGATGTCACAAGCATCACGTGATCTATGTACAACAGAAAGTATCGTTTTGGCGGGACTTTTTGTGATTCAATTTTTAACGCTGATTTTTAAAGAACAATGAAGAAATAATTACGAAAGATAATGCATTTACAAAGTAGAGTGAAGGAATAAACACACTAAGATGGTTTTCCAATAATAGTCAAATACCCTATTGGTAAAAGAGTCAATTTACATATACTGGAGCAAATTTGCGTTTCCTTGTGCAGAAGCATATTGTTATTCTTATCTATGAAAACCTGTCACAATCTACTCCAAAGGTGTACTTTTTACTACACTAAACATTTTGTTTTTCTGTCGCTTATCACATTACTGCAATAGGCCCTTCAAACATATTTTGAAAGTTTTCAGGTTAACTTTTGTCAAATTTGGATAACATGGACACTAGATTATAATATTTATGGTTCAATTCTGCCGTAAAAAAAGTAGAATGCCATATCTACAAACAAAGTTTGCCATAATAATTTACAAAAATCGCTTCTGGGTAACAATCGTATAGGTAAAACTACGAGAGCTGAAGGTGAGTCATCGCCTAAAAACGTAAGAACAGACGCATGAAAAAGCACTCTGTTTCTTTCTAACGCACGGGAATGGTCTGTAACGTATCAGCAAAATAACACCTGGAATCGATGACTCACCTTCAGCTCTCGTAGTTTTACCTATATGAACTCATTCTTTTAGTCCATAATAAGCATTGCTTATGTATTAAAAGACTACCAAATTCCTCTACAAATTAGAAATACAAATCGGGAATAAGGGAGTAAGGTAGCTAATCGAAAATCCTGCTGGTGCATACAAAAATCTGATGTGGCCAGGTACATGACTTTATTATACTATACATACAATTAGTGATGTAAAATTACCGGTAATTTAAAAATGGTAATATTACCGGTAATCGGTAACATTACCGGTAATATTACTGTGACGATAAATTACCCGTAATTTAACAGCTTGTAATATTACCGGTAATATTACCCAAAGGCCATATCCATACAAACCTATTGGCTTGGTGTGTGATATATAAGAATATAAAATCTTGTAACTATTTTATTAATATGAAAGTAAGAAAAATAAAATTTAATTTTAAAAATACATTTTTGTATGGTTAACGGCAATAAATTAAAATATCGGTAATATTACTTAAATTACCGGTTATATTACCGCGGTAATATTACCAACACAAAAATGTGTCTTCGGTAACTTTACGTAATATTACCAAAATTATCGGTAATATTACCATTTTACATCACTACATACAATTAATAGTTAAGCTGCATGAGATTCCATTTGATCGAGATCGGTGTCTGCATTAAAATAAAACTAGTTATCCAGGATTTGACAGATATTTTGATACTATTGACAGTAGGTATTGTCAAAACATCACTGTTTGACACTACCTACTGTCATTAGAATGAAAATATCTGTCAAATCCTGGCTAACTAGTTTTATATTCATGCAGACACGCACTTTCTTTTGACACGAATACAATACTTTGTCATACTACGTATGATAAAGTAAAAAGAATTCTTACATGTAAGTCTATAGTTATTTGTTGTGCTACACAGCAAAAATATTAGAAAATAATTAATAAAAACAAAGCAAATTTTATGGTACAGGCAAACACAATCTACTAGCAACTATCACTTGTATTTCAAAGTTGCTGAATAACACTTCCCTTTTAACTTGTATAACTACAGAGACGGCAAGTTTTTATACGTAAATGTTTCTTTACCTACTCATTTGAATTAAGTTGCACATTAGTTAATTAACCTAAATTTTTTTTTAATCGTAAAATACCATTTACACCTGTTGATTTGTCAAATTTTTATGAAACAGAATCCTTGAACTTGCAATTTCAATTTTTATATTTTACTTTTAACTTGTCAACAATATTCTTTTGGAAAAATTTTTTTATTTCCCAAGTGCAAAGTAAAAAGTTTTATGAAATAGGCAGTTCTGAAGGACGAGCATTATTATGTCTTAATTCAAATGTGTTTCTGATTCTGTATATTCATACAGTTCCATCAGCATAATAAAACCTCAATAATTATTCATTAATTATTTATTTGCAACCAGGGTTGCCAGATTAGTTTCACAATTATGGAAGATTACCACTGCGAATGCTTTCTTTAATTTTGTAAATCTTAGAAAGGTACGTGAAAACTGGACATAAGACATCCAGTTTGTACCTTCAACCAGACACTGGACAATACATTTGAACACCGGACGGTTGGGAACCCTAGCGACCCACTAGGTTAGTGGTTGGCAAGTGCGGTTCCGAGAGCTGCACTTAACGTACATTTATATATCTATATATATATATAAGGTTGCCGACCACTGCACTAGGTTGATCTGTTTTCAATAACAAAAGATGATGACAGAAAGCTTAGTTTTAATTATTTAAAAAGTTTACTGGTTATTTAGTATAACATTTAGCTCAGTTAACTCGTAAACAAAGCAAAATTTGAACAAAAATAACTCTTTAATTGTTTCTATTTGTCTGGGATTTTAATTTTCAACATAAGTTATAAATTAGCATATTTTTTATGGCTTTTCTTTTGTTAATTTTTCCCCAGTTGTATCAAAAGCGAGGGCACCCCCCTTGCCCCTCTCTGCAGGCGCCCATGCTGGCAACCCTGTTTATAACATTTATTATATAAAAAAAAAATCTCACAAAAACTGTCAATGCCACCACTGTCATTCTTTAGTACGTGCTCTAGTTTTTGTCGTAAAACAATTCGCATATTTCATAAAGCCATGTTGTCTTTAAAAATAATAACAAAATAATTATCTTGGGCTTAGTCGTCACCGCTGAAATTTATATTTAGAAAGCAATGAACACTAAGGAAGGAATCAAGATGCACAAAGTGGCTTTGCTAATAATTTGCATTAAATTTATTGTTTGACCCAGCATACGAGTTAGGTTATACAATGGAAACTTACCACATGTGCGAGTATTCTTCTAACCCTTCTAATGCATGCGCAGGGTTGGTAAAAACGTCATTATTTAATGTCAACTTGGCAATCATATCTCCACATATAGGTGGTTGTCGTGGGGTTCCCCTTTTCTCTGGAAACTGTGTATGTATCATTCCTATATATTTTAAGCTCAGATCGTGCTGTCCCGTCTCGCGGTATCCTGAATCCATAGGTTCCGGCTTATCCCTGCATCCGGAGCACTTCCAATTCCCTACGGTATCCCTAATTTCATCACATTCTTTCCTGTGAGTGTGAATCAACGTTTTCATTTGTTGTCTAAAAACAAAACATCAGCAATAATGTTTTTGAAGATTACGAGGTTACCTTAAATTATTGAGTTCATTTCTGGCGATGTACAGTTGATTCTTTAAATACTCAACTTCCTGAGGGTTGTGATCGTTAACGTTAGACATTTTTCTCAGAAAAATTTCGATTTTACCCTTCTAAAAATCCAACCAAAAGGAACATTTTCCTTTCGCCAAATCTCGATTGTTTTCGCGCAAGTTCCCTGATTTCTCGCTGTGGCGCCAAATTCAAATGGAGTGGTCGTGATAAAAGCGCGTACTGTCGGCCAGTAGATCACTGGCTTTGAATGTAAACGGGTTGTACACGTTCGTGACTTTAGCGCGCGTGAATATTACGTTTCGAAAATGGTTACGATTGTAAACTTTGTTTAAACTTAACGGCAACGTTTGAAATTAATGTGAAATTGAATAGTTTTGTATTTTGTACTTCTTACTTGTAAGATAAATATATAAATTATGTGAAAAGTGTTATATTTTGTGGATTTGGTTTGTGTGCTCCCCTAAGTGGAAAAATTTTGAATCTAACGGAGAAAATGTGAACACTGCTCAAAACATGAAGTGTTCCACATTTTGGTTCTTTCTGCTGTTGTTTTTACAAAGTACGTAATTTTTTATTACTTATCTGCTAATTTCTATTGCTAATTATTGTATTTCTAAAAATTGTGTTAACAGAAAAAAATAAAACTCTTTGTGTGTACCAAATTAATTATTTTTGCAAATTTAATGTTAGTTATTGTATTTGTACATATGCGTCTCTTTTTGAAAAGGACAGAAAATTAAAAAAATGACAATAAATAACTAGAGAGGCAATAATAATTTAAGGAATGAACCTTAAATTTTCTGAATTTTATCAGAAAAATATAATTATAATAGTTAAACCAACTTTAAATAAATTCTCCAGAAACTGGCTGCTTTGAAAATTATATACTATGCGTTGAAATTACGATGTATATTATTAAATTTTTTGTTAGGGTATTATGTACTATGATTTTTTTAATATTAATTTTAAAAGATATTACATTGTATTTAATTTCTATTGTCTTTATCTTTCTGAGAACAGCATACTTGAAATTACTATACATATATACACTGTTCTACAAATTCTTTTACAAATAAGTGGTCGAAACAAGTAAGTGGTTAAGTATTCGAGTATTTAGTATTTCAAGATAAATAGAACACAACAGCAACAGAATTGCTTATAATTGCTTTAAAGTGTTCTGATATAATTCATATTGCAACATTTAATAATAATTATATTCAGGCCCGGCGCGTAATATATTTCTTGTGTGTGCGAAAAAAATTCTGGCGCCTTTCGGAAAAAAATCAGTTGCCAATCCACCGGTTTCTGGTACTATTAAAATACTTACCTTGGTATATATTGGCTTTACAATATAATCTGAAATTTTGTAATTTGTATGTAGACTTGAAATACTACAAGGCAATATCATAAAAATAGCTTTTTATCTACATGAAATATCATAAAATAACGTACAACTCCCTTAAAAACTTACACAGTAATTTTTTATGAGTTTCAATTACATGCCATAGTTTTAACTGTTTTGCTGTTTAAAAAGCAAGGCTGTGCTAGAAAGACTACCATCAAAATGTTGGCAAAAAAAAGTTATTTAGAACTTCTTATTCATAGATTTTCATATTTTCTAAAATTAAAAATACCATGTTGACATCTTGTGATGTTACAATATCATTATAATTAGAAATATAATTAGGAAAATGTTTGTGTGACATTGTCAGGTAGTACTTTGATTTTAACTTCATTATTGTTATTAATGTCTTTGACAAGATTAGTAGCTTATTTATATGCTTATTCTAGTTACTATACATGATACAGTCATTATAATAGTAGCTGCCTAAATTTCGCGAATTTCAAGTATTTATTAACTTTATTAGAATAGAAACTTTACACTAGGGACATCGCGCGATTTTTGTAGGTTATCAAAACCAAGAGGTCGCCGTGCTGGTAACGACAGTCACGGTTATTTAAAAAGGCTTTTCATAAAACTTATCAGTTTGAACATCTATCTACAACAATTCTAAAAGATGAGTCGTCTTTTTGGTATTATGTTGCATCAAAATAATAATAAAAGCCCCCATGCTTATGTATAGTCGTTAAACGGGTGTGACAGGTGTGACACGTTACTGCGGAATAACCCACAAAAAAGGAGTGTGGCATTTTTGAAAAATTACAATAAAAATTTGTTTCCCTTGTGTACCCTCAATCCGTGGAGATATACAGATCTGTATATTTATTTGTAAGCAACACACCCAGCTTTAATTTTTTAAATTTTCCTTACTTACTTACTTTATCCGCCGTTATAAAACACACGGTTTGCCAAGAACAGCGCGCATATACGTGGTGCAAATTTTTATCCGCGGCGATAAAAAAATCCTTACTGGTCGCCTAGGCTTAGCAACTAAAACAGGCAAAGTCAGCACAAGTCTGAATTTGGGAAAATCATTATTGTTTAGTCATCGTAATTGATTTTTAAAGTACATAAATACATTTCTCACTTATTTTTAATCTCTTGGACTGGGGTTTTTAATGCCGATTTTATATATTTGAACTCAGTTTATGGTTTAAACGGGGATTGAAAAATCCAGCCTTCGGCGCCCTTTTATTAGGGCGCCCGTGTGCACCGTACACTTCGCACACGCTTCCCGCCGGCCCTGATTGTATTAGTGAAAACTACACAAGCACTAGCAAAAAAATACAAACATTACTTAAAGCTTATTGGCAAACAGAAAACAAATAAGTTTACTATACATGTGTCCAGATTCTTGTGTGCATAAATTTATGAAAAGTAAGTGATAAACCTATAAACATGTATTTTTCTTTTCCCCTAATTGCTTTTGATCCAAGATGTATTGTGTACATAGTGAATTGTAATGACAATGCCAGTAACGATAGTGTTGGAGAAACTGAGTTTGCACAATAGTTATTGTTGGGGGAGACCAACACCAGTTCTTGATTTTAGTCATTTATTTTGATACCTGAGGAACGTTTTCAAGAGAAGAGTGCAAATTATTTTTTTGCAATAAATAGACCAGTATTCTATATAAAACATTAAAGAGAAAAATAGTGAGCCGATTTTGCCCATTCGCGAACTTACTTTTCAAGAGATAAGCTTGTATTCCATATTTCAAATCAATTTTTCAAAATTACGGAAGTTATCGTGTACACAGACAGATGGACAGACGGACATAGCTAAATCGATTCAGTTTTCAATGCTGATCAAAAATATATATGCAAGTCTATACCTGCCACGCTTCCTTAAGGGTATTACAAATGTTGTGACAAACTCAATATACCCTAGCACAGTAAATGTGGGAGTATAACTACCTCAGTAAATGTGGGGGGTATAACTACCTCAGTAAATGTGGGGGGGTATAAAAATGGGAAACTGATAGTATTGTATTTATTGTTTCACATGTTTTTTCAGTTAAGGGGTAATGCCACTCTAGATTTATGAAAAATAAAAAAATTTTTTTTTACTTAAATGATGTCTTGAGATCTTAGAAATAAGGTACAATACGTTTCATATTGGAAAAAAAATTTTAAATGCTTATTTGATGAACATACGGCCAAGCGTCTAGCCGAGAGGTTTAGCGTGAGAGGTTACAGCCTAGAGACCTATACGCTCTTATCTTATTTGGAGGAATTACATGCGTAGTGTGAAATATAACATAAAATATTATAAAACACAAAGATTTTGTGGAAATATCCTCGGTACGTTCGTTGAACTGACGCTAGCCGCACAATGTTACAGCTGTCTGATGTAACGTGTGTTGTTCTTGATTAGTTGGTAAAAAAATATCAGAAATAATTAGTGACATTCTTGGAGTATATCGTGATCGAAAGGAGTCGAAAGGAAGCAGCAGATTTTCAAATAGAACTAACATGGCAAGCATTGAATCGTTTGGAACTAGAGTCGCCTCTGCCTGATAACGTATCCACAGTCCACACCGGTAAAATAGTAATGTCGGTTGAAGATTAAAACAACGTTGGAGTGGATGACGTTTAAATATCATCTTTTGAACTTTGTTGTTGTGGTTTCTGCTATTTCACAAGTTGTAGTGTGTAAAACGTGCAAATCAAATGCGAAATTGGCCGAAAGTGGCAACCGTGACTTAGGATTTCAAATCGTGGTTTCTTGTGAGAATTTTGAACAAACATTCATTCCAAGTTGCCGATTTGTTCAAAAATGATATGCAATGAATAGCGGAATTATCCTTGTCATGCGCATAAGAATAGGTGTAGATGTAATTGAAAAGTTTTGCACATTCAAGGACATTCCTCGTCAGATTTTTCACTCATTTTACGATAAAGTTGTTCGTACCATTTTTGTGGAAACAGAAGCATTGTCAATAAAGTATGCAGAAAGCAGCAGAAGAAGGGAGGGCTAAAAGTCAATTGAAAATGGTAAAAAAATAATGGCGTAACTGTCTCGGACGATGGAACATAGAGAAAACATAGCTTTTCTTCTCTGTATGATTGGTGGCGCTTATCAGCTGGAGAAATGTTGTTGATATTCTCATAAAATCTAAATACTTACTGCAAAGCTTGCAAATTTTGGAATAAGAAAAGAAAATAAGAAAAGGAATGCGTAGATCACGTGAAAAAACTAATGGCACTCGTCCCCGCCATTTGACAACAACCAGTTGGGGCCGCGAAGAGAAAGGGAAGTAAACCCAGAAGCCTATAAATGAGCTTTCAATTAATGATGGACTCGTCATAATCATGATTCAATTGATAACATGAAGAAAATGAATCTGGACGACACTGTATCATAAATTCTGACCGATGAAATGTCTCCTGGTGATTTCATTTTCATTTTCTCTTTCAAGTGGCAAAGTAATTGTGGATATTGCAGCAAGTATAGCTATATGTGTTGTCAATGATGCATTATCCAGCCTTATGAAGATTATGAAGGTATGAGCATCTAGCCAAACTGCAATAATATCTGCGCGAAAGCTGACGCACGGCGCATCATGTTTTCGGAGCCATCCCTGACTGATGCTGCAAAACAGGCCCGTCTGTCGTCAAAATCAAACAGAAAGAAACAAGAGGAGGAAAATGTTAATTTGAAAAGATAATTATATGGTCCAGGCTTCGCCGACTAAAGTAAAATATAACAATTCTATACATCAAAGTTAAACAATATTTTAAACGGTGTTTTCTCAAAATCGCATTTTTCAAACTGGCCGGAACGATAACTTCAACAGATCTTCGTCAATTCACTTGAAATTTTATATGTAGCTTGAAAACAATATTATCTAGAGAAGTACGTACGGATTTTACGATAAGTTCTAAACTTTTTTTGTAATAAATAATTTTTAACCTAATTTTGTACCTAAAGGTGATATTTTGTGTTCAAACGTGCGCCATTTTGTTTTAAAGGGGAATTTTCTAATTTCCGTACGTGCTTCCCGAAATAATCTTATATAGAATCAATTCTTTTTTTGTTTTTATGACTAAGTGAAAAACTGCGGGCAAAATCTTTCCGGCCGTGCAACCCTGTCCGCCGGAAGAGGTTTCCTTTGATGTCCTCTAACGCTGCTACTTTTTATTTATTTTTGTTTTTTTTTTATTGTGAATATTCCTCAAAATATGAACAATAAGGGGCTTTGAAGAGATTTTGTAATTCATTTACTATATTGTAGAAAATAGACTACAAAATCGGCTATTTTTTCTCGCGCTAGAGTGGCATTACCCTTTAAATAAACCAATGAACAGTGTATTAACATCGATAGTAAATGTTGTTTTTAGCACATCTGACCTTATACCTTTAACATCGGATTTTCACAATAACATAAAATGAATTTTATCAACATTGAATAAGTATACCTTGCCCTTTTATAACATTTTATCACTTTGCATTAGCGATTACGAAGAAAAAACATATATAGGTCTTTATCATATTCTGCTTTCTTTGTATGCTCTTTAGTTTATATACACAAGCTGTTCATCTTGTATAAATCTGCGTACTCTCCATTATTCAAATGTTTTTAATACATTTTGTTTGTTGATAGCTTACTCCTAACAAAGTGTAATCAGATGTTCATATAATATATTGTTTCTTAGAATGTGTTAGAATGTGTTCTTAGAATGAATTTTGATGTGTAAAAATTTGTCAATGAGCTTACCCTCTATAAACAGGGCGATGTTGAATTTCTGAATTTCTGGAAGTTGCAGTTCAAATATAAATATCTGTTGCCTATTTATTTTTGTTTTGCGTTCATTAACTCTGAGTTACTAATTAAACTGTTTTTAAATAGTTACTATTTTACCCAGAACTCTATATATGCAACATTTCTACTTTGCTTGCACAGCACCAGTAGGATAATAGGGCAAATTTTGTAAATTAATATTAATTTCTCCGGCGAATCCACCAAAATGTTCACATACATTATTTTAAAATTAAACTCGTTAACTCTATTTTATAACAATGGGACAGTTATAAAATGGTCCCCATTCGATGTAAATTCCAATTTAATTTAATTTACGGAAAGAAGGGGTTGAAAATTGTCTCCTACTCCCGCGCTGCGTTACACTGGGCGTTGTTTATACGGAAATGTATTTTCGTTACCATGCGGATGAAACCGGTGACAAATGCAAACGCATAATGGCAACGTTCGGGATAATTTTGCTTTGGTTAGTTCGGCAGTTGACCGTTATTCTGTGTGTGTCGTCGAAGCATTTTGATATATTTATTTCTTTTCTTTTCTTTCGTTCGCATTTGTAGTTTATCGCGGGTGCTCGAGAAATATTTATGTATGTATCGTCAAATCTCGGCTTTGCACGCGAGTTTCTGATGTAAAATAATTTATCGTGCCATGGATAAAGGCAAAATGAGTTAACGGCTAATGCTGGGCGTTGTTAAATTATATAGTTTGGAAAGCCCATGCCACTAATATAACTAATATATAGAGCTAGAGAACACAGACAATAACGGACAGTATTTATTAACATACCGGGTAGGGATGTTCGATACGATACGATATTTTTAAGTACCGGTACTTTACATTCCGATACCCAATATTTTATACCGGTACTATAGCATCCAATACGGTCCGATTCGATACGTTTTTGGACGATATTGTATCGCGGTATTTGTTGTTGCCAACAACTAGCGTACTCTAGCGGCAAACCAATATAAGTTTATTTTACAAGTGACACTGATTACAACGAAGGAATTTGCATTTGTGTTCTTTTACAGTGTCAGTAAACGATCAGGAAAATTCCGACTAAAATCTTTGAGTGCGAAAGTCATTAAATCCATTAGCAATAGTGCTTTTTACAAGCAAAATACATACAAACATGTTTGTCGAATAGCGTATGGAAAGTGTTTATTAAAACAAGTTGGGTAGAAAATGTGAACTTTGTAATACTGACGTTAAAATTGCGGAATTTACGACAAATTTAAAAAAAACACCTTCAACCGTGGCATCCAACAGACAGATTAGAAACAAAGAAAACACTGATGGTTCTGTGGTTCCGTGATAATATAGCAGTGTTTTATAGTTTCTTCGGAAAAATACATTCATGATGCATTTATATATTTTGTACAAAATCACAATTAAAAAGCCCATTAATTTCTGGAAACCACTGGTGGTACCATGGTGGATCAAGTAGTTCGTATACTATGGGTGGTACGATACTTTACGTATTCCTATACTTTTAAGACCAGTGTTATTTTATCAATTGTATTTTGTTACGTTTTATGTAGGAGGCAAAAAAGGCAGCCTGGTTCCATTGGCTGCAATAGTATATAATACATATGATAGCAAAAGATAATCCAACTTAAGCACCACAGATAAAGAAAGTTTCAAATATTTAATAAAAACCGCACACAGATAGAAATTTTTGTTGCTCAAATGAATATTTGTTTGACGAGAGGCAAAAATATATTTATTTGCTACAAAGAATTTTTATTTGAGTCAAAACAATATTACTTTACTCCAAACAAATGGTATTTGACCCTAATAAACATTCTTTGTAGCAAATAAATATATTTTTGCATCTATTCAAACACGCATATATTTGAGTTAAAAAAAAAATTCTTTCTGTGCATGCCTACTATACTACATTCAGATTGATATATGCTATTTTAAAATAAAAATACATATTTATTACACTGTACATTATTTTATTTCAATGTCTGCCGCTACGCAAAATATTTTACTTTATCATACTCAGTATGTAAAGTACTGTAATCGTACCAAAAATTTTTTTTGAGATTTTAGCGGAAATATGTCTTTTTGAGTCCCCTGAACATTTTTGACCAAGGTTCAAAAAATGTGGCGACGATTCCGGAGAAACTACTAAAGGTATTGGGACGAAACTTCATATTTAGAAGTTTCATAACCACACTTAGAGCTGAAAAGCTTTCTGTTGAAAAGGGTCCAAAGGAACTGGTGGTTTACTCATAGCATTTCTCGAAGATTTTGCAAATGAGCCGCTATTTGTGTAATGTCGTCAAAATAGTTAAATAATAAATTAAAGGAGAGGAAATTTTCTATAATTTATGTATATGACATTTTTTGGTAGAATTTATAGTTTAGCTGCATGAGCAAATTCTATTTCATCGAGATCGGTCGTACTGCATTAAAACAAGTAGCCAGGATATGTCAAATTTTTTGATTCTAATGACAGTAGCTAGTGTCAAACGCTAATGTTTTGAAACTACTACTGTCAATATAGGCTGCGTTCGGATATTGAACACCGTTACACCGTTACAAGTGTCACTTGGACGGTGTACCCGGTGTCAACGGAGTACAATATCCGAAGGCAGCTTTAATCAAGATATCTGTCTAGTTCTACTAGTTTTATTTTAATGCAGACATAGCCGATCCCGATCAAATAGAATCTCATGCAGCTAAACTATTAATTTTTTATATAGTATGATAAAGTCATGTGCCTGGCCACATCAGATTTTTTTTATTCAGAATTAGGTCTTAAAAAAATCTACCGGTACCGATGTACCGGTACTTTGTGCTCCGGTATGGTACAGAACCGGTACATATGATACGATACAATACGATACGCGATACCGGTACAGCAAGGTGTAACGGAACATCCCTAATACCGGGTGACCCACGCCATAGGTACTCCCGTTTATTTCGTTTGTTAATAAAGCTGGACGAATGAAATTTGGGAAAGTGTTAATAGACAGAAAATGCCATTCTTTGGGGTACTCTTGAGGTTAATACGACTTCCGGTTTTTCCGGAAATGACGTCATCATTGAAATTTTAAATGGCACCCTGTATTCTTTGTGTGATATTTTCAATCAGGATGATATTCTGAACACCAAACATATCGGTCGTCAATTTTTATCACCAAGGCAACGCAAAAATACCTTTTTTGTATACTAATCTAGGTGCCTATGAATTGGAGAAAATCGTCGAAAATTGTCACCAACTAAATCGATTTTGGCCGACATTGGAAGACTGGCGCCCTCTAGCATGATTTAATTGGTTTTTGGCAAGTGAGTAATTTTTTTCACGGGTACCCCATGCCCACACCCTGATTGTTCGATAGAAAAAGTCTTTCCGATTACAATGATACCAAAGACTTGATATTTGGTTGAAATTCGTAGCGTACAAATGTTGTTAGAAGCAAGGAAATCTAGAAAAATTTTTATCTTTTATTGAGCTAATGATCAAAGTCACCGTACAAGTCAAAGGCACTGAATGGACTACTCCAAGGAAGTACCCTGATTATTCGAGGAAAAACATTTTTCCGACACAATGATACCAAATACTTGATATTTTGCTGATAATCGTAGCGTGAAAATGTCGTTTAAAGCAGAGAAAAAAATGAGAATTATATTACCAACACAAAACCGTCTATCATCAATTTTTATCACCAAGGGCTATGATTTGGTTAAAAATAGTCGAAACTTGTCAAATAAACACTGGCGATTTGTAGCAATCGGTTTTTGGACAAGAAGTAGTTTTTTTCACATTCATTTCACACACATTCATGAGCGATTATTATTTAATCAGAAAACATAACTTGAAATAAGTACAATAATGCCAAGTTACCTAACTAACAAAGTAAGTTCGTTTTTAATCAAATAAAATAATAACAAAAAAAAATTAATTATTACTTAAATTAACGATTTATAAACTTGAGCAACAGGCAGTCATAGCAGCTGTTCAAAGTGACTAAATTGGGATTCCAATCTTCTAAAATAGTTTTACCGAATACAGATTTAAGGCCTCAGATGAATTCTTTCTATACTCGCCGTAAATCAATAACATCAATCTAAAATTGAAAGATTGGAAAATTTAAATTTATTAGGATACTATAAGAAACTATACCAGCAATACTGAGAACTGTCAAACTCGAATGTTAGCATTTATCCATAGTTCACTACGCTGACTTTGATCATTAGCCCAATATTTCTTTTTCGTTCTCCTTGCTTCTAACAACATTTGTACGCTACGAATTTCAACAAAATATCAAGTATTTGGTATCATTGTAATCGGAAAGACTTTTTCTATCGAATAATCAGGGTGTGGCCATGGGGTACCCGTGAAAAAAATTACTCACTTGCCAAAAACTAATTAAATAACGCTAGAGGGCGCCAGGCATCCAATGTCCGCCAAAATCGATTTAGTTAGTGTTTATTTAACAATTTTCGACTATTTGCACCAATTCATAGCCACCTAGATTAATACAGAAAAAGATATTTTTGCGTTGCCTTGGTGAAAAAATTGACAATCGATATGCTTTTGTGTTCAGAATATCATCCTGATTGAAAATATCACACAAAGAATATAGGGTGACGTCATTTCCGGAAAAACCGGAAGTCATATTAACCTGAAGAGTATGCCAAAGAATGGCATTTTTTGTCTATTAACACATTCCCAAATTTCATTCGTTCAGCTTTGAAAACAAAAAAATAAACGGGAGTACCTATGACGTGGGTCACCCGGGATATACCAAAAGAAGTAGACACCATCCTAAAGGTCCGTTCAATATTTTATATTTTCACACTCCGAATTTGTCATATTTTGTTGTATTATGCAAACCCAAATTAGATAATTTACTTCTTTTGTTTTTTCCTTTGCGCTTTTGTACATTATGTTGTATTGTATTTATTTCTTTATACATTTTTCCATTATTTATAGTATACTTTAGCGCTTGCGGCCTTGTGTTCAAAAGTATGCATTTTTCGGGTTTGCGCACTTTTCGCTGGTTAATATACACTGGCTTGCGCAATTAAGGAAACGACTGATACCTATTTTGCTAAGCTTTGATGTTCAATAACTTTTGTAATCTTTAATCGATTTTCATTTTTTTTTGGGATATGGTAAAGAAATTCATCAAAATTATTACTTGCCATTGTAATTTTGAATAATAAAGTGGTACAACTGATTATACCTGGTAAACCTAAATGATGTTATTGGTGTATCTTCAAGACACCCTGTGGAATAAGTGAGGAACTTGGGCAAGTTCTGAGGTATTCTGTTACAGTCTACAGTGATACACTTTATACACCCATGATAAGAGTATATCACATTTTGTTTTATTTGCGTTGGCTAGTAGCTTTACAGTTATGATCCTTCAAACACAGGGCATAATACTTAAGAACGCCGGGCATAACTCGAATACTTGATTTTAGCATAAGCTACGGAAAAATTATACACACGTTACGTTAACTCGTGTTAATACGTCACGTCATATTCACATGTGACGTGTTAACTCGTGTTAACGTCACGTGTGAATATGGTGGCAGTAATTTTGTATGACGTGACGTGATAACACGAGTTAACACGTCACGTGAGAATAATGTGTTCGTACCTTAAACCCCTTTTTTCCGAGCGAATCACATATGCAGGTGGAAAATAAACAAAGATTTGCAGAAGATAGCATTTTCCCTGTTATAGTAGTTCATGCGGGTAGCCATAGACTAAAACTTGAAATAAGTCGAGCCAGCGACTCCAATATAAATATTCCCGCTGTATAAGATTTCACCAAATAGAATCGAAACATAATTTCCGGTATAAGAAAGTCGGCCGGCGGAACCAATTCAAGTATTGAGAGCATTTTTCAAAGTTTTATCGGTTCTTTTCTTAGCGTTCCTTGGGGCGGCGTTTCTACTCCTTTTGCGGGACGTCAAATGATTTAAATTAGTAATTTTAAAACTCCATTTCGATATCTGTGATTGCTTCCCGCCGCGGTAAGAAAAGAAAATCAAAGGGCATAACCGCTGTAACTCGACATATTCCAACCGTACACGGATAACGTAAAAAACCTCTATCCAAATATTTCGTTATAAGTTTGAATTTGTCTTTTATGTAACATATTTTTCAGTTGAATTGGTTCTTTGGAATACACTCCAAATGGTTTTAAGAAAGATCTTATATTACGATATATCGCAAATCTAAAAGCGCAAGAACGTTACTTATTTCATTAATTTCTGATAAACGTCAAAACTTTCATTTTCAAAAAGAAAAACTAGTTCAATATGGTCTATTCCGTTCTATTTTGTTTGCGAAAACTTATCTTCCAAAATTATAAATAAAACTGTTTTAGTTTTAAAAGTTTTAGCAATAATTTCCATTGGTTATTGATCATAATAATTTTATTGGAGTAAAATATTCAAATACCATTTTTTCTCTACCTGGCACCAGTTTTGAGCAAATAATTTCTCCGGACTTTTTTTTTGCAAGACTAGGTCAACTAACCTACAGAAGTATATTCAGCAATCAGTTGGTTATCCGTGTAGAATATGTATATTTGAATTACCCGCTTTATTTTGTAAGGCTATGCTTTATACAGAATGTGTTCTGCTTTAATAAACAGTCTATTCGAACATGTAGTTTGTATCAGACGTGACTTGGCGCTGCGAACGTAAAAGTACATATTGATAAGCGAAATAAAGATAAATCTAGTAAGAAGGAAGAATAAATCAAAGAGATGGATAATAGAGGTATAATACCAATGGATTTTTCGGGAAATATCTCGGAAAACTGGAAATTTTGGATCCAAAATTTTAAAAATTATCTGATAGCGGCTGGTCTTAACAAAAAGGATGAACAAAAAGGAGGCTTTGCAATGTGCCCAATTACTGCATTTGATCGGAGATGAAGGTGTGAGAATCTTCAATACATTTGAATTCAAAAAAGAAGAAGACGATAAAATTAACACGCTCATCAGTAAGTTCGAGCTACATTTCCAACCAAAAACTAATATCGTATATGAGAGGCATAGATTTTTAACCCGAAGACAGCTGGATGGTGATAGCATACAACACTATAACGTAACATTGAAGAATAAAGCAAAAAAATGTCAATTTGGAGAGCTGGAGAATAGCATGGTATGTAGCGTGTT